>JAACJT020000052.1:6257964-6270847 GCA_009936485.2 Gymnarchus niloticus
GCCAGGGGGGCGGTGGGGGGGGGGGGGGGGGGGGGGGGGGGGGGGGGGGGGGGGGGCGTAAGCACGGCACAGAGAGACACAAGGAAGTGTGGCATGTGAGTCACCCTACACCATCTCTCCCACTCACCCACAGTAACCCACCTGCCCACCAGGGGGCAGCAGCCTGCCCCGCCGTGGATTCAGCTTCAGGGTGACCCCAGGTCAATATTCCTGTGGATTTCATAGTTAATGTCGTCCCTGGAAAGAAACTGGCAGTGACCTTCGGAGGTTTGTTTCTCCTGGTTGATGGCATAGATGTGCATTCAGTTATGAAGGGTGGTACCCGTTATTTTCACCAAGGTTTTCATATTTGCCAGAGGTTTCTTCCTCGACAACAATTTGAAAGTCAGAAAGCCGTGGGAGGCACCAAGCCATTTCAGTCTGGCTTCATTTCTCTGTCTTCCTCTCCCACCTCCCTTTCCTTCCATTTGCAGGGTTGTTAGTCCATACGTGAGTGAAGTCAAGGTCACTCTTGGCCTGCGAGTTTGTCGTTGGCCTTGAGCGTTGTCCTCCCGCCAAACTCTCCCCACTCCTCTCTCCTCATGTCAAACTTTCTGAAGAACCGGAAAGAGGGAAAAACCGAAGTCAGCATTCCCTCCTGGGAAAAGGTGATCTCCCCCATAAATCCTCTGCCCATCTGGGCCTGGCTGCATCCTTGGGTAACTTCTGTAACTTAAAACCTGCCCTTTGTTTGCATGGGGTGTATTTGTGTTTTGCTCACACATTCAAAACGATAAGGTAAATTCTCAAGGGGGTATTGAATACCTATCAAATGAAGCAAGTGCTGGTTCAACTAGACCAACTAGGGTTTTTAATTTGTTTGCAGGAATATGGAAGTCTATGCTAAAAGTGGGCTGAGGTCTGAGATTGTACATACAGGGGTTGAGCTCTGCTGGGAATAAAGTACGTTGTCCTATAAGACTTTAACATAAATTTTCAAAGCTGCAAAAGACATAAGGCTTGACTCAAACATTTTAGAAGTGTGTGACAAGCTCAGTGTCTTACAAAACTGCATGATTTCTAAAAGAGGGCGGACTGGGGTAGATATAACCGAATTTGCTGTTTGGATATGAATTTGGCTTCTTTGAAACCAGATTAATTACTATACACTTTACAGATTCAGGGACTTACCCTGAAGGCAAATTCTACATGATATTTAGCGTGGGCTGGCCCAGCACGAGGAGGAGGGATTGTTGGAGTGCTCAGCGACGGGGCCTGGTCCCCCATCAGTGCTTCATACTGAGTTTGATTTAAACACCAGCGCAGAGCAGCTCCGCGCATGACCTCGGAGCTCCGTTCTGAAAACATCTGTGTTGTCTATCAGCAGGTGGCTTGGTGGTTAAGGAACTGGAAGCATTCCCAGAACACTGCCTATTTAGAGCGTGGATGGCAGAAGCCACCGGTGGTACCTCAGGCCCGGCTGCTTGCTTTGGTAAATACCTCGCCGTTGGTCAAAACGTGAAGCTGTAAAGTGAAGCGTTCTCTGGGAGGGGACATTCGCTAAGAAAACAGATGCTGCGGGTCTATGATGGAGGCAGAGTGGTACAACTTACCCCGTAACATGGTATCTGATTTCCCAAAATGTCCTGCCTTCTTTGTTTGGATTCTTTCCTTCACGTGCACCACATCAAGGGCACAGCAGCGTCAGAATGAGCCGCTTGGTTGGCTTCGCACACGAGTTCAGCAGCACACACACACACCCCCCCGTGCACCCACTCACACACACACACACACACACACACACACACGCACGCACACATGCATGAATGCGCACTCTGACCCACCGGCTCCCCCTGCTGGTTAGGGTTATGTCAGGAAACAATCCTCCCACTCCCTGCCTTCCTGGCACAGCCTGTAAAGCAGTTCAAGGGCAGAACCAACCCACAGATTCTGTTTCCATCGACGTTGGGGGACAGCACCGTTCTACACAGTTTCACCATTAAACATAAGCAGTGGAGGGTGTCCAAGGAAGGCGAGGGGGCTAGAAAGTCTGAGCTCCTGCTATTCGAGGAGGTGCTGCAGGACACATAGAGGAGAAGGTCTCCATGACCTGCACTGACACAACCATTTAACTTTCTGAAGAAGAATGAGTGAATATACTATGGTCTGCATCTTGTGCTAAACCCTGGTGGTTTTGTGTTATGGTGTTTTCCTAATGAAGGTAGCAGGGTCAGGCAGGGTTTGGGGGGGGGGGGGACAGGATCCTGGACTTCCCCTGTCTGAGAGAGACAAGGGGCCAGGAGTCACAGCCGGCGAAGCAGGTAATAGAAGATTTATGGCTGGCTGAATATGCAGATCCAGCTAGTGTGATTGACCAGGATCCTCATGTTGCCCTTGGGCTCAGCTTTGCATTTAGAGAGAGGGAGGATGGGGGGCAGGGGGTGGGGAAAGGAGGGAGAAAACGAGGGAGCACAATGGGAGAAACTGCCCCCGCAAATTAGTCAACCTCTCCTTTGAATAGTCAGACAAGATTGCGCCAGTTTCTGCAGAAATAGCTATTAGTTGTTTTCTCCAGGGATGAAAATCTCCATCTTCCTCTCTCCGGCTTTTCGCTCCTTCCCTAATTTCAGGCAATTTGAACTCCATTTGCCCAACCCACCGACTGCTCAAATAGCAGATGCGTTTGATTTTATTTGGAATATATATCCATGAATAATGAAAGAGAACAATAAAGCGTGACTGAGGCCCCCTTGGGGCTGCCAACTCTGGGGGGAGATGAATGTGTAGGTAAAGAGCAGCACAAGGTGTCTCCACTTATGCTCATTGAGGAATGGTAAGAGATGCAGAAATTACATGGCGTGGACTCCAGCACTGAATGAATCATCACGCTGACAAATTGAAACATGTCGTTTCGAAGGACCCCCATTCCGTCATCGAGTCTTCTTATTCCATTAACAGTGTAATCGGGTAACGGTCGCTGTATTGGGCCGGCGGCGTCCTGCCGCTACTCGTAATGGCCTCAGTCCCTTGGCAAAGAAACCGAGTGGCAACGGCCACCGTATGTGCCTGTGTATCCTCGTGTTTGCATGCACGATCGAGATTTGATGCGTATCTGTGCATTTGTGTGCTCCCGTGCATGTGCATGCCGTGGTGCGGCATCATCTTCCACGTGGTTAAATATGGCTGCCAGTGTTTTGTTTTGTTTTTTTTCCCTCAAAACATCTGGACAAAAAGCATCAGTGTGAAAGTGTAGCACGTTCCCTGATCACTCAGCAACCGCTGAATACACCTCTGACTGCAGAAAGTCTGTGTGAGGTGAGAGGATCCTTGTGTGTAGGAGGCAATGGTGAAGCAATCTGCCTGTGAAAACAGCAATGTAAATGATCCAGACGATTATACAAGGTTGCCATAGTGATAGATGACAAGGATGTGATGATTAAATGTGAGGCTTTTCTGATACGTGTTAAGATCCATCCTCACACCGTGAAACTCTGCTTGAAGAAGGCACAGCTGCAGGCTGCCTGTGTATCGTGTCCACATGTGGAGTGTGGTTGCCCCCTGCTGGACAGTATCTCAAATTATTCAAATGGTAATTAGCCTGATCTGATGGCCATGCCTGTTCCCATCCTGAAGGAGCAATCCATGTGCACGCTTTCTTTCCGGCTGACTGCTTTTGGCTCAAAATTGAACAAATGAATACATCATTTAAAGAATATAGTTTTTATTAGTAGTACTGAGGTTGTTAATCATTTAATTCGTCCTGCTGCCGAGTGTACTTGGAGTTTTGACACTGCCGCTAGGGGGCACACAGAGGTTGCTATAAGCAATGGTATAGCAACCCAGGAGTCCAGTCCATTTCAGTCATATGCTTTTGTCATGATTCATAAGCCTCGGAATTATGAGGAAGATAAACCCCCGCAGCCCAACAAACTCTCCTTTACTGTTTATAAATCGCTAATGGGACCCTGTGAGTCTCACTTGGTACAGTCCATATCAATGGCAAGAATTTCACATAGAGAGCAAGCTGGTTTCACAGGGCAGTAAAAGACCAACGAAGTCTATATGTACCTCCTAAGTGTATTACAAAACTATCAACAGACCGAATGAACAAGGAGTGCCCTTGTGTTGTATAAAGATCTTGGGTCTGGACTGAATATAGCTTTGAGAAAAGCTTTTACAACTGTTGCCAGTCTGCTCGTTACTAGTTTAAAGGCAGTAGGAGGTGCCAATACGATATTAGGGCATGAAACACTCATTTTACCCCGTAAAAGTCAATTAAATACAAACAAAAAGTGTGTATATAGATCTCAGTACAGAAACAATGATCGACGATCCAAATTTCATTTGCTAGGTGACATTTTAATTCCAGATACAGAAAATATGACTTAAAACGTCGTGTTCATTTTGGTTCACAAGCCTTGTTGACGTGGGGGCTAAGTGCTTTGCACGTTTAGCGTGTTCTTCCCATGTTTGCTCCAACAGCCCAAAGCTGTGGCTTAGATGAATGGATGTCTCTAAATTACACACAGTATGTGTGCGTGTGTGCCTGGCGATGGACTGACATCCGGTACTTCATAGCCAGGGCTTCTCGGGGTAGGATCCAGGCTCATGGTGATCCTCTACTGGATAAGCACTTGTGAAAAGTGGATAGATAAACCTCTAAAGCAATGGGTATCTCTTAAGGAAGGACAGAGAGTGTGAGATCGACTGAGGAATATTGAAAATAATCACATTTACCCTAAGTTGTTCAGCTGATATTTTATATCCTTAGTAATTTACATTTTTTATCAATTTGTACTGTGGGAAATTTGACTGGAGCAATTCAGGTTAAGCATCTTACTCAGGGGTACTACAACTGGGGACCCTCCTGGGATGAGAACAGGTGAAATTTGGATTTCATTATGCATTACGCTTCCCACTTAAGTGCTACGCTACCTACTTCAGTAGGTGACTAATGAAATGATCGTGACAATCTACATGCATGCATAGATTGTTGAGTTCTGGGCTATTTTTCAGATCACCATAGACGTTCATCCGATTATAGGGGCAGCTGTAAGAAAACAGTTGATACGTGGAACAATTCGCCCTGTAACATTGGTCTTTCAATGTTAACGAAACCCATCGCTGAACTCGTTTCTGAAAGGTAGTTATGTAGTGTACTCCACCCTCTTCAAAAGGTCCAACCCTTGTCAACGGTGTCAGCCAACAGTGTTGGTGGGCTTCTTAACTATGAGTCTTCATCTTAGGTGGGTTCCGCATCCTCTGGCATGGTCCACCTGTCTTACTTGACAGCATCTACTTCTGCAAGTAGCTTTACCATGCTGTTGAGCATGCCCATTATTCCTGGTCTGTTCTACCTTTATTTGCATGCTCCACCTTCTCCAGCAGGTTCTGCTGACTTCCTTAGGCCCCACCTTGGTCAGCCTGCTTCTCTGGTTTGACCTGGTTTCATGTTGCACCCTGGACCACTGCCCATAGCAAGCAGCAGGGGATGGGAGAATGGCACACTTTGATAGAACGTCAGGATTTATTAGCTGAGTGCGTTGCCTGTTTGGCTCTTGAAGCCGGTTCTTCGCAGCAATCAACCCGCGTTTGTGCACAAGATTATAATTAATAAATGAGCGTGTCAATCACACTTTAATAACAATAATTTAGCATTTAGGGGGCAGGCTCAGGCGACTGGCATCTGTGCGTGTGAGGTGATATATAGGACCATTAAAAAGCAGTCTTCCTGTGTGATGGTGGGCTGTTTGTTGCATCTTAATGGAAACTCAGCCTCCAACTGATGGATGTGAGACTGGGGATGTGAGGTGATGACGGAAGGACAGAGGGAGGCCCAGAAGTGAAACCAGGCCTCACTACTGGACCTCCCTGTGCAAAAAAAAAAAGGGTTTTATAATTCAGGGGGGTGCAGAGCGACAGGCACATTTCCCTGTTGATGACAGTCGGCCATGTCGCCGTGGCCCCATTTCACTGTCGCTCGCCGCTCAGATGTGTCCAGCTAATTGCAATCAAAACAACAAACAGCATATGTGAAAGCCCCAGAGGCCAAGGCTCGGGCCTCCTGCAGGCCCTCAAATGTAGAGTGATGGTTGACAAATGAAGGCTTGATTGGCTGCATAAATTACCTCCCAGAGACAGACTGGCATACCAGCCGGAACAATCAAAAGTAAGTGAAGGGTGACATCATGTTCCACGAACGTATGGCTTTGGGGGTCTGAGTTTTCTCCAGCAGGAGGAGCTGTTTGTGAAGCTAAATTAAGGGTTTAATGCTAGTGTGGCTGCAAGCTCAGGGGGGTGTTTGACAGAAATATATCTCTTACCGGTTATAGCCTGAGAAGGCCTTTCAGTGAGGCTTCTCACCGATAACAGCAGAACGGCAAAACAGATTATATAATAATATTGAGAGTGCCATCTAATCGGGCGGTACTCTGTTTATGTAAATGTGACAACCTTGACTCTATTCCTTCCACCCCTCCCTCCCTCCCTCCCTCCCTCCCTCCGACCACTACATGCCTAGCTGAGGGGTGAGCAGAATCGTGTAACAGGAGGGAACTGTCTATACTTTATTTTTCAGCCATGCTTCTAGTCAGCTTTGCATGCTATCAAATCACAGAGGCAATCTTTAACCTTATTCACTTGTTTGTTGTTGTGCGTTATTTAGTTCAGCATTGCTCCAGACATTAATACTTGAGCGGAGCCGACAGAGTTGGCCTGTCAAACTAACGTGTGATAGGGTGTAAGGTTCCTCACTTCTAGCCTGGTGCAGACTCGGAGAGTGTTGGAAAATCCTGTGGCCTGGTCTCTGGTCTAAGCTCCCCCTCAGTAAAGAAAGCCCTTTAAGGACCCTTTTTATCCTACACCACAGCTTCTATTTTATTGGCTCCACCTTCCCTTTAAGGGAGATATGTGAACAGTGTATGGTTGTCAGTGTGTACGTTCCTTATAATGTGTACCATTACCTGCTCCCTATGCGTCCTGGGAAAGGATCCAGGTGACTCTGCTTGGGAAAAGTGCTTGAAAGATGGATGTATGGAAAGTTATGGAGCCCCTTGCCCAGTTCTGGGGGCTGCAGTCTAAAGCAAGAAAAAGTTTAAGTCTGTTTAACCGGGCAGTACACTATATTTATTCAGAAAAAAAACAAAAAAACAACTTTTAATATTAGAATACATACAAGTAGGGAAGAAACAAATGAGGCTTCAAAATCTGTGGTGGGTGGCAGTATCATGAATTAACCAATCATTGCTGGTGCTAAATGAGGCTTCAGAATGTATAGCGGGTGGGAGTATCCTAAACTAACCAATCAGTGCTGATGCTAAATAAGACTTCAAAACCTTTTTTTAAAAATTTTATTTTCAACTTTAAATAACACTTAAAAATAAAGCAGTCTTTCCCTGAATTCGACTGTTTTCCCATAATGTATGTTTTTTTTCTTTTTATTATATTCTCACTTTTATGAAAATGTCATTGTGCTTGCTTTAACTCCTGAATGATTTCTAAGCAACTAAGGGTCGTTGTAACCGCACTAAATCAGATAAACAGCCATACCAATTAACTTAGCATAAACTGATTTGCCGAACACGTAGCATACCATGCTTTCGCTGGCTGCCTTTCAGGTCAGTTTCAATTAGTTTGATTGAGTTTCAGTCTCCAGAGCTACTCTTTGCCTCGTGGGGGGGCCGTTGTCGTTTAATGCTGAATTAATGCATCGAGCAGGGAATGTCTCACAGTACCACTAGAGGGCAGTGTGTGAAATCGAGACAATCCTATGTAGTGCCTGCTAAGCCCAAGGCTGAACTGAAATACACTGAATTCAAAATTAAGTCAGTAGGTAATAAAATTATTCATAAGAACAAATTCATTTTATTTAAAAACTGGCTTAAATTATAATATAGAAGTATTTTCTGTTTATACTGTAAAGTACTGTTGAAGTACGTTTTTTTTCCAACTTTTTTTCTTCCTATATTCCTAAGTGCGTGTGCACTTTTGTACTTTTAAAGGAAATTTCGCATTTGTTTTTTAGGAACTGTATGTAAAACACTAAATAATTTCCTTTTCAGTTGGGTGTTATATATAATAATAGGTTAGAGCTTAGAATACAAATGGAAATCTCTTGCCTTTCGAATGATAGTTGGGCGAGAATAAACTAGGCGAAAGGAAAATTCGATAATTACAATCTTACGTCTTCCCGCAACCCTGACCAGTATAAGTTGAGGCTGTTAGACGGATGTATGAACTTAGGTTTGGACAATCTTTTAAAGACAAAACAAGTAAAGACAATAACAACCGGCAGATGGCGCTAAAGAATCACGTTGGCGGTTTTTCGGCAAAACTGACGTGCTCGTGCAGAGTTAATATTAAAAATAGTTTTGAGGCTTTACTTGCTTGTGGTATTTCTCTTCTTATGTGAACTTTAGAAATCAGTAATATGTAACTATTAGTTTGCTTATTTCGAGTAGACTGATACAGGACATATGCCACAGTTGACATCCTAAATCCTGATGCTCTGCGTAGTCATAACACAGCTGTATCGATCATTTATTACGTGGCACCCAGAACATCCAGAGTGAATTTAAAGAATTAGTTTTGACTAACAGAACCAGCCTGGAGCCAATACAAATAATGACCTTGGGCTGTGCAGACGTGAAGGACACAGTAGTGTGATGCAGTGACAAAACTACCGATGTCTGCTTCCAGTGGGAGATTTTGAAACTGTGTCTTGGCGACATAATAAACTGTATGAATGAGGGGGTGTACAAATGCTAACGGGGGGGAATGTGCCAAGTTTGAACCCATATTATATTTTTCATCCCATATAGGGAATTACCAGTAAAATGAATATCATTTCAGGCAAGAAAAGTCTTTTTAGTAGAAAATTTTAAATATTCTTACAGTCAATATTACTTGCTGTACTTCTCATCATCTTAAAAAGATCACTAAAACAGTACTTGAAAAGCTGACTAAATATGAAGAGATATAAAAAAACTGGTGTCCTAGGGTGGAATGCTCTGTAAACAACCAGAAGGTAGAAAACGACAGTATTAAATAAACAAAAACAAAGTTATTAACGAAGTCAGAACATGTGAAAGGACCCATGGTGTCCGTGTTTTTTCCTGTGTGTTGTTTCGTTTGACTCTCGTGTGGCCTGCGTGTGCCACTGGCTGCCACAGGCTTCCATAAGCTCTCACCACCACGCCAAGGGCAGACGCTATGTGGAGAGGTGACAAAGTGATTTTTGTGGGTTTCTTTCTAGTTTTTGTTTTTTACACATTCAGCAAACTGCGAAGAGAAACAGCGAGTCTTCGCTCTTTTGAGGCTGAAAGGAGTAAGGAGAGCAGAGGAAGCGGAGAACTCACACTGCATATTTTAAAGTGACGCTAGCTTCCTCAGGGCCTGTTATGCTGGAGCTCTTCTTTACTGACTTCATGCTGAAGCCGTGTTGCTTGGTGAACAGTCTCCGCATATTCCTGTGTCAGTGGGGTAAAGACTCAGCCGTTATGAAATATTGACTCCTAATTCTGTAGTGCACAGTTTCCCTTAGCTATTTAAATCCCATTATATAATATATGGATTGTTTTCAAGTTAAAAGTCACATTGAGTCCTCTTTAGGGGATGTTGCTGCAAAAGGAGCAAAGGTTTCAGCTGTGTTTCACTGTTGGGCTTGTTAGTAATCTGTGTTACCCAAAAACATGAAGTAAAATATCTTTTTCAAAAAGCACAACTGGAGTAAAATCACTTCTGAATATGTTTTGAATCATAACAGAAGAATAGAAAAGCACAACCAAAAAATGTTGTCAGCCAGTTAAAATCCATGCATGAAAGGGTTAAATGTGAACTGCGTGAAGAACCAGGGTGCGAGCTTGTCCTGTGTTTGCAAAGGCCACAGATAACAATGCATGGCGTGTGCCTTCATAAGTGGAAGTCATCAGCTTTGAGAGTGGTGTTAAGACAACAGCCGAAGGCTCCCCTCAAGGTCCAGAGATATTACTGAAATATTCCAGGAATAAACAACAGCTTCTGCCTGTCTCAACAAAAACTACAAAATCTGGAGTTTAGAACCATGGCTAACACTCTCATATCCTTGAACATCTTCTCAAAGAGGTCTGCACGTTGGTACAAATCTGTCATGTAATCTTTTTCCATAACACCGTCATTTAAAAAGGATGCTTTGAACTAAAATTAGCTGAACTATTGTCCCACTTTTAATGGTGGTACTTATTTGGACTGCCTCAGATGTTCATTACTCAGTGTTTAAGCAGTTCATTTTTTCATAGTGAGTAAGGTAAGAAGCTAATTTATTCATTTTTTATATTATAATAATATTGCTCAAATGTGTGCTTTTACTTCAGTTTCTTGTGAACCACAGGATGCTTTTGGTTCAGTAGGCCCTCTCTGGCTGGGTTAGGGTGGTGTGGTGGTTCAGTGCTGATTACTAATGTCTTGCCCTTCCAGGGTTGTGGGTTCAAATTCCACCTCTGGCTCTGCTCATATCGAGTTTGCTGTTTCTCCCTGTGCTTTTCTGGCTTCCTCCCATCGTTCAAGGGGATGCGTCGTAGGCTACGTGGCACAGCTGAATTGTTCATTGTGTGTGAGACTGTATCTTGTGTTGGGTTGCCACCCCATTCAGGGTGTCTTGTGCCCTCAGCTGGTTGGGATAGGCTCTACCCCCAAATTGTATTAAGTGGTTTGGAAAATAGATGGATCGATTGGACTTGATAAAAAATGAATTCATTATCTATGCTAAAATGCCAAAAATCTTTGCTTCAGACATTCTGGAAACTGAAGATAATGAGCTGCTAATAGAGATGCACTGGGTTCCACTCTAACCTTTCTATCAATGGACATTTTGTATATACATCTGCTATTTCAGCATTGATCATATAGAGCCATAGAATTTATATTAAACTCAAGGGGCTAAATATGGTGCCTGTTGGTTTTTATGTCATCTGCTTGGAGTCACAAAACAGCGATCGCAGTGCGGTTACTTAATCAACCTTTAGGTGGCGCTATTTACCAATATACGACAGTCGGCAACAAACAACTTGTTCCATGCTTCCATTGGCTGAAGTAGTGGTTTGACGTAGCCGAATTTAAGGGGGGGGGGGGATAGGCTTTATTTACTGGTCTTACATTTAAAGTGTAGCCAAAAATGAAGAGTCCTGAACACAAACTTAATCTAAAGAGTTTTCAATAGTATACTAATATAATGTTTCTCGGATGTCACCAGACAAAGGAAAGGGACAGATGTCAATAAATAACGTTCTCCAACTATCGTAACTCCTTGCAATACTGGACTATGACTTACCACAGAAGGGTGAGCTGAGCAGTTCTAACAACAGAGTCTCCTCCACTGTCCTTGAGAAGATTGCTTGCATACCAGATGAAATGAGTAAGGAAAACAGTCTCCTCTGTTTATTTCCATGAAATGACACTCTGTGCCAGTACATAGGAAATATTTCATCTTCACATTTCACCATGAGACACACACAGGGGAGAGTGAAGCTTGATGTCAAAGTACAGGGTCAGCTATTTATCCATCAGTTTTTGGGGTGAAGGGCCTTGCCCAGGGGCTAAAGGTTATGTAGTCATTCTGCTGCCTGTGGAATTAGAGCCAGTAGCCTTCTGGACATGAGCCTGAGTATCTAATCTACAGAGCTATATACCAGTGTTTTCAAGAGCTTGCTATGAAATGTCTGCGATAAAACATCCTATTATACTGTATGTTGAAGAGTGCACCTCTCTGCAGGAAGATTCCTTGGTTTCACATTAGCAATTAACCCTTTGTGTCAACCACACACGGTGCGTCGAGTATGCTATTCGTGAGAAATAAATAATTAATAACAAAATGACATTTTACCATTTTCATGTGCAATATGACACACCTTTAGCTGCCCTGTAGCTAAAATGAGACACCTGCCATAGCTATGGATATTTTTCATTTTGCTAGAACTGCAAATTGTGCACAGCTTAGGGAACAGAGCATTTTGCTAGAGTGAATTAAATCTTAATTAAAACCCATCAGACTGTAATTACCTTGTTGCCCTGTTCTTTTTCGGTATAATAGCTGCGATGACTGAACACATATTTGTAATTCAACAGCAGTTGTTTAATCTGTGACTTTGAGCAGTTAATTATTATTTATTTTACAGTCTCTATTGATTGATTAGTTAAATGTGCAATTAAATTTCATTAAGTGCTTGTTAAGTTAAGGTTGGTGTCACACCATTCTCTTATATATTGGCCTGGGACTTGGACGCTGTTGCACACAGCGCCTGCCGTAGTGGAGTGGATATGCTCGATTTAGAGGCACCCTAGATCACTCGACCTCTCTGACCGCCATCGTTTCAGATCACTTGTTCATGCTCATGGTGACCTTTGAAGGAGCAGTCAAGTAGAACGGACTGCCATGTCTGAAGAAAAGGACAATGGAAGACCTCATTAATTTAAAGAGCAATGTCAGTCAATTCTCGATGCAAATGGAGAGATGGGTGAGAGAGAATGAAATTTTGTGAAGAAGGATGATGTCCCAAGCTTGTATTTATTCCCAGGAAAAATACCAGAAAAAAAACCTGCTGACTATTACTGCTAGTTCTCTCCAAATATGGGGACTACTGGATAGCATAAGGGTGTTTGGAGCCAATGTGGGGTGCTCCGGTTTAATGCTGGTGTAGTTGTGATAAACTGTTTGTAAGAGCAGGTGGGCTGGAGTTCCTCAAGAAATTCCAATACATAAATAATGGAGTCTGGTACATAAATGTGTTTTGTGCTACTACACATTGTTATTCTGCTCCATGGTGCTTCAGTGCGTTAAGCACAATGACTGACACTGGTGGACTGGAATTAAGAGTGACTGTGATTGACCAAGATTAACAGTGATGGTGGTGGACTGGAATTAAGAGTGACT
>JAACJT020000052.1:6270947-6291586 GCA_009936485.2 Gymnarchus niloticus
GATTGACCAAGATTAACAGTGATGGTGGTGGACTGGAATTAAGAGTGACTGTGATTGACCAAGATTAACAGTGATGGCGGTGGACTGGAATTAAGAGTGACTGTGATTGACCAAGATTAACAGTGATGGTGAGGGACTGGAATTAAGAGTGACTGTGATTGACCAAGATTAACAGTGATGGTGGTGGACTGGAATTAAGAGTGACTGTGATTGACCAAGATTAACAGTGATTGTGGTGGACTGGAATTAACAGTGACTGTGATTGACCAAGATTAACAGTGATGGTGGTGGACTGGAATTAATAGTGACTGTGATTGACAAAGATTAACAGTGATGGTGGTGGACTCAGACTAAGAGAGGTGATGGTGTACCGGGATTAACAGTGATGGTAGTGGATTCAGACTAAGAGTGATGGTGGTGGACTCAGATTAAGAGTGATTCCCAGGTATGACACACGCACATACATTCATGGAGAAAATCTGGTGCTTATTAGCAGCCTGGATTTCTGGAGAGAAGCAGCACTGGAGATTTAGGAGGAATGAGTCAGTCCCAGATAGACACGGGTGCAGGGACTTCAGTGGGCCACTTTGCAGAGCAAAGCCTTTTTCAGCACAATTAGAAAGAACCATTGCATCCTGGGAAATCACCACCACGGTGGCCCTGCCAGCTTGCAAATGAATAATTAACATGAGAGGTTCAGTCATCAAAGACACGGGGGTTTTTGCAAGTGTTAGCGCTCCACTGGCGACAATTAAAACCTTGTTTTGGTGATGTAACCTTTGTTGGGTTTGGAGAAGCACCCATGCAAGCGCTAATGCTAATGCAGTGGATGTGGGCCGGCTGACCCGGTCATTCTTGGTGCTCTGAGGTGTCCGGGTGCCAGTGCCTTTTGGCGGAGCTGAGAAAATGTGACCTTGGGGGTGTTTTTGAAAAACAACATTGCTAGTTATTAGAGCAAGAACCCAAAGCACAAAAAGATGCCCGTTCTGATCCGAATGGTTAATGTCACAATAACTTCTGGGCTTTTAAGTGATTACTCAAAAACAACGTTCACCTTTGAATCCCACCTCTGTTCTGTGCATGTGGAGTTCGTAATTCCTCCAGGTGCTCCAGTTTCTTCCTGTGGTCCAAAGATATGCAATTTAGGCAGATTGGCCTCTCTACATTACCCATAGTGAGTGTGTGTGTGTCCTGTGATGGACTGGCATGATGTCCAGGGTGTAGTCCAGTCATGTACCTTATGCTGCCTAACTTAGGCTTCAGGTCCCTACGTCTTTGACCAGGATAAGTGGTTGGGAGGTGGATGGATGGATGGATGGATGGATGTTCTCCATCTGTCTGCAAGAAAAAGGATGAATGGAAAATCAGCAAGGCTTTTCAGTAGTAGGTCAGTCCAGAACCTTCCGTAAGCAGGTAGTTAGTCACCCACGTGCAGCAGCGAGGGTGTGCACATGCAGCATGGTGGAGCTTTTCGGGAAATTTGCATGAAGGACAGGTCTCTTTCAATTCACATTCCTGTCAAAGGCACAAAGGAGGCAGATCTTAGTAAATGTGATCAGATTGGGAGAACCCAGGAACACTGCAATCCTGCGAAAAGCTTTGACCTTTTTTTACAAACCTATACAGGTGATAATATCCACAGCAATTTCTCTGCTTTCACAATTTGTCATTCATTTTTAATTCCTTTCACTAAAAGACATTCAGCTCGCAGGGCCCATAGTGCCTTTTCGCTGGGGTCATTACAATATCAAGCATTTGTCTTGGAGTTAGGATTATTGAGGCGTATTGGGAAATAAGATATAGTTGCTCTAAAGAGGGTGAGGATAGGATACGGCTCCCTTGACATCGACAGTGGTGGAGTGTAGCTGCACTCACATGGTTAGGGAAGGGATATGGGGTGACATGTTCACAGGTGGAGATGGGCTGGACTACATGGGAGAAAGATGAAGCATGGGTGTCTACACGTATCAAAACAGACAGGTGAATGTACATGCATTTATGGGATGGCGGGTTCCCCGGTGATCAGTCGGCTCATACATATGAATGAAACCGTGAACGTGTACCCACCCAGCTAGCTGCCGGCTTCTCTCAATGTATCTGTCTGTCTTTTCCGGTTACGGAAAGGCCTCCATCCCTCTGGAGAGCCAGCTGCTGCATCGTAAAGACTCGCTCTAATATCACCGACTCTCCCTGTTATTTTAAGAGGACAGCAGAATCAATTGCCCTAATAAACAGGTATAACGGTTTGGAAAACACCTTTAAAAAAAATAAAAACGTCTCAAGCTCACAAGTCAGATAGGACGGTAGAACTTTGTCGATTAGGAGATTTACAGGTGAGCTGGCAGGTAGCTAAAACGGCGAGAAGAAAATAGGCAAGAAGTAGTGGACAATAACGTCTTGTGTAAACGAAATAAAGTGCGCAAACTTTGACTGTTGTGACCTCATCATCACTGACTCCAATTACAGGGACTTGACAACACAACATCTACGAAACGAGGTAGCTTATATATGGAGGCACGGGACACAGACCAGCAGGGAAAACCCTGGGGGGGCAGCATTATCTGGGGTATAAAGTGTGGGCAACAAAGCATGCTGCCCCCACCTACCCATGATGCACTTCTGAGCTGTGGGGTGGTTACTGACTGCTAGCCGTGTCCCGTTGGCGTTCCTCACCGGTGGCCACACGGCCACACGTGGGTCTATTGTGCTCGTTGTCTGGCGCCGTGGTGCTGATTGTCATTTGCTGGACTTCCGTATGGAATACCAGAAGAGTTTTAGGAATTGCTTTCAAATTTTTATCTCAGATTTTCAAATAAGTGATTCAGACTGCCTCTAATGGCACAGGTGTTTTCTTAAAATTTTCCTTTGACTTGTTTTATATACATCAAAGCTGCAGTTCATCAGCAATAACTAGTGTAATATATGTAAAATATTTGGAATCTTTAGGTTCGTGACACAAGGAGCCCTACAGGTCGAGAGCACTCTGTGACATGTGTATATATTCAGTATACATATATGAAGGCCCCATTCATGCGATCGGGGCCAGCTAGGCTTCAGTAGCAGAGGTGTCTTTAGGCCATCATGAGGCCAATCGCTATAGCATCCCTAAAGCCCTTCCCACGCCTAACTGCAATGCCACAACCTACATAGGATCGAAGTGTCATGGCTTCCGTCAGCTTTTTCCATTCCAAATCTGAAGCGTTTTTTCATTCCAGCCAAGGCCAAGCCTGGACGAATCACGCGTTGCCGCCCACGTGCCATTCAGTCCTGGAGCACAAACACGCACTGCGTCCCTAGGGGGGAACAGGACTGTTCCCCACCTGCCCTTCTGACGGTCATCTCTGCAGGTATATAGACGATATATAGTTATTTGAGTAGGCTCTCCTGCCGTGCTGGCGTGACTCTCAGTGAGCTCCTGGCAGGCGTCTGTCCGACACGGGAGGTCCTCTACCAGGAAGTGTATGCCTGCACGGTTTCCAAGATGGCAATGGCAAGCATCCTGACTGCCTCAGGGCCGTGGTCCGAGCCCTGGCTTGGTGCCCCTTACGGCCCCACCACGTGTTCCAGGCCAAAAGCACGGGTTATTTCATGCTCTATCAAACTCCTCATACAGCACGTTGCGGATTGTGGTGTGTTAATGTTTTTAGCGTCTGTTCCCTATATAATCCTCTATAATCTCCTGTGCAGCCTGTTTGGATTTGGCTCTGGACGCTTGGGTCTGAAAGGCCCTTTTTGACTGGCACTAAGAGAATGGCTCTCTACTTCTCAATGAAGGGGTGGGAAGCTCTCTGGAAAATGCTTAATCACCGCCCACATCTCTTGGCTGCCATCCCAAGAAGACCACTTGGATCATGTCAGGAAGTGCTGGAGGAGGCGGTGGGCGGGACTTAGAAGTGGTTCATCGGGTGTCAGCAGTGTACAGAAAACTGCGACGGCTGCCGTGAGACGACAGCACAGTGTACTCCGAATCTGAATGCACAAGGAGATGTTTGTCAAAGTACCATAACAACAGAAAATTAGGACAATATATACTTAGCAAGATTTGGTCTGGGGCCATTAGCCATGCAAGGAAAATGTGTTTTTATGTAACATTTACTAACCTCCAGTAACTCTGTGTAAATCAGCTTGGGTCAGTGACTGTGTGAACAGAGCAGGCGGTGTGTCTGATGTCATCGGTGTGTGATGTCACAGCTCAGTCCTTACAGTCTCGATCGTTTCCTGAGCTGACATCAAACAGGCAGGTCAGCTAAGAATGGAAATGGTCTCAGAACCCTCCCCCCTGTTCCTTGCCAGGTGCATGTTAGGTAATCCCAGAAAGAGCCTTGGGAAATGCTCTTGTACAGCCCTCCTCTCTCATCTCGGGGTCAGGATGGAGGCCGGAGGCGCCGCAGGGTTTCCTGGCGGAGAGGCCTGTGCAGCCCAGCTGACCTGTTACTCTCAGCGTGTGCTGCCTCACGATCCGCGGGAGCTGACGGGGTCCCCTGAGGGGCTGGTGGCAGTGCGGGGGAGGGAGAGGAGACGGGGCTGACCTCTGCGACCCTGGAGACACCATGAAAGTCGGTACGAGCGGTGGGGCTGTCGCAGCAAGCTGTCGAGTTCAATCAAATGCGACATGACTTCCCATTCCACCCTGGGGTAATAATCTATATGAAGAAAATGTTTCATTTTCTCTGCTTCAGTGCAAAGGCAACCGTTGAATGAATAAAACAAAAAAAAATCCCACCCAACTGAATAATATCGTACACATCAACCAGGACAAGTGTACCGGCTGTGTTTGCTTATAAATTCAGAGATTCCAGCTCACTTCCCTCACTGCGGAGGACGCAGTCTAGATGAGAAGAACACAACTGCATTATGTATGTTGAGCACTGGCAGCTTTCAGTGACAACATTTGGAACCTCATCTGGTTACATGTGGCTGCATCTGGGGGTTCCGTCTGAATGCGGTGGTTGCTTTCCTCGGCTGTCTCTGTCCGCTGCTCCTGTATTCCCGGTTGCCATTGGATACAGATTTAATAAGTTGTGTCCAGTAAAACAAGAATATAAAAATTGTCTATCGTACGGGTTAGGCATCTTTTACCATAGAGGGTCTGTGTGTCTGTGAGCGGTAGATCATTGGTCAGAGGTAGTAGAAATGATTGCCGATACACCTTTCCTTAGTAAAATCCAGAGGAATAAAAAAGGCTTTTCATGTTAGATATCAATATTCATTTATATACTTATATTAAAATTTTCTCATTGGGGAAATAAAAACACAGAAGCCTTTTATTTATATTTATAATTACGTTCCATGTGTATAAAAGTTTGCGCTATGATATTTCAGCTGCCAATTCATTTCAAAAAAAAAAAAAACAAAGCCAAACAAAAACAATTTAATTACAATATCCAGCATACCTGACAAGTGAATGGATAATTACAGAAATATGTGTATTTTAATTTGTTATTCATTAACAGATTATAAAGGTGGGGACTGTCAACTGAACGACTTCATGGATTTTTTTGCATCTCGTTAACACGGCAGGCTCGTTTAGCAGAACTGGATTGATTCAGTCAGTTTGTGATGTAATGGACATAATCCTCTGGTCTAGCAAGCTCAAGGCTCTGCTTTTCACCATCAACCCGACTTGTCCCTAGATCGACATGAATATATCATCACACCCGTGTGAAGAACGTCTCAGGTGATCTTCCTGACCTGAAATAAGACCCTGAAAATGAATGCTTGTTTTGCTGCCAGATCACCTTTGAGTTTATATTGAAGTTTATGGATGTTTTCTGTTTGCAATTCCATATTTTTAAAATGAGTTCAAGAATATGCAATGCATGAAATGCTTTTCTCTGAATTATCTGCACACACCCACACAAATCACTTCCCCCTCCACAGGGAAGCAGAGTTTAACAGACCTCAAGTTAGTTCAATCGGTGAATTATCTCAATTTTTTTCAGCGTCAGTCAGAAAATGAAATTTATGACCAAAGCCGAAAGAGCACAAAGAGAAACTCTTGCAACTCGGTCACCATGAAGAGGTATGTAGGCGTTTTATCGAGCTGAACATGTATGAACATCTGCCCCCCTCTCTACTGTTTCCGTGTGCTGTCCAGCACAGAGCCGGTGTTGCCAAGTTTGCTCACGTGCACGGACAGCCTGCGTTAGAGGGAACCGTGACAGACGGTGCCCTCGGTCCAATGGAGGAGAGGGAACAGCTTCACACTGCGGAGGAGGTCCACCACTGTAAGAAGCCACCTTCAGCAGGCCTCCTCCAACGTGCTACTCACGGCATGCTGTTTATACTGGGCTCTCTGCGTTGAGGTGCCTAATAATATGGATTTATACTGGGCTATCTACCATGTGGCAACACCACGGCCATCGATACGAGACAGGATGGCTCGTGGCTGAATGGCAGATGGCTTCTCAAAACCATATGCGTCGAGCCCTCTGAGCAAGGTATCACGCCGGTTCATCTCATTTAAGCTGTCCCTGATCTCGTTCCAGTAGCTTGTGAAGACTCCATCTGGATTGGTGTCACTGGTGTTGTTGTCTCTGGGTCGATCTCCATATTCTGTGTGCGACGGGTGTTTGAGCGTGTGGCCTGCAACGGATCAACCGTCTTTCCACGGTCTGCCCTGCCGTTGGCCACGTGTTTCCTGTGACAGGCACCGGGAAAGTGCGTATGGAAAACAGATTAATCGTCGGATGAATATTTACTGTGTACTGTTGACAGCAGGGTTTACTGTGGTTAACTGGCATTTGGCTGTTTTCAGGGGGTTACCGACAGCTGGCTGCTAGTAGAGGATGAGCTGCATTGGACTGAATCTATATGTTTTGGCGCCTTTGACCTCATTTGCTCTAAAATTGTGTGGTCTGGTGACTTGTGTCAAAGGCTCCTCTGAGAGGCATCACCTTTGCCCCTAGCTGAATTATTCTGGTGCACGCCAGGTGACATTCAGACCTCTGTGGGCATGTGTGTGACGACGTGGCTGAGCTTCTGCTGAGTCATATTCCATGACCTTTCCGGGGCTGTGTCTTAACGGCACATGGCATTACCAATCCAACCGTGTGGGGAAGTCAGCCTTTTACAACCCACCATTGGAAGCAGCTCCATATGAGGCAAAGCAAAAGGTCAGCAAACAATTTAATTACTCAGGAAATGAATTAAACCCACCAGCTCAAAAGCGATGAACATCGTAATAAAACAACTTTGACCCAGCTGCTTAGGTTAGTGTGGTCAGATGTTGCAGTACATTTGAGATGAAACTGCCTGAAGAAACAGGGCAGTGTGGTGGCTCAGTGAGTGACATCATTTTTCACCTCCAGGGTTGGGGGTTCAAATCCCACCCCTGCCCTGCATGTAGCCATTTTTCAGCGTACTGGGCAATCTCAGTCTCACAGCCAGTTCCCTGATGCAGGACCTCTACTCTGCTTGTCTGTTCCTGGAGTTGGGTGGAGGTAACCCTGCCTCCATCTACATACAACTGTACTACATCTATTGCATATTTGATGCTAATGATGCCAAAAACGCACAATGTCTGCCTTCCCATCATAATGGATCTGGTGCTGTAGGAGCCTCTACTAGTTGCCTTTAAGTAGCCAGTTAAAGCTTTCATTTGAGCTGCCAGAGAAGCGCCATCAGCTCAACACGCTGTACGAGGTGCTGAGATTACAAGCGCTCATCACGGGCTGAACAAAAACAGCCAATTAGGGTCAACGAGGACGAGAGTCAGAACGTGACAACACCTGTCATCTCGGCAGCATGATGTCTGCACGCTTCCTCGGGAGAGTGCAGTGGCCGACGTGGTGCATCATGCCTTCCCCCTTCTCTGTCCACTGTGCTGTGTGAGCTGTGGTGTGCGACGCGGTCCCCAGCGACTGTGTTTATAAATCACGCCAGCAAACTAGAGAGCAATCAGCAATTAATGCATGCAATGTGAGTGTATTGACGCCTCTTCTACAAGGAAATACAGTTGGGGTAGGCTGCACATCTCAGGTCCTCTGTGGGTCGCAGGTGATGTTTAGTGACTGTAATATACTCAATCCAAATGATTTCTGTAAATATCCTGTTATAAAACATAAACATGTGAATTTCAGCTTAACAGATGCTAATTTATTTTGCTATAAGTGCCTGCAAAAGAATTAATAAAGAAATGTAATGTAGCTTGTAGTATTAATGAGCTGTGTGTAATCTATGCTGACACACAATGTTTGTCTGTGTGTGTCAGGAGAGGCTGTAGTGAATATAGGTGTGCAGGTGCTGTGCTGAGACTCGGCACAGCTGTCAGTGAAGTCCCCGCTGAGACTCGGCACGGCTGTCAGTGAAGTCCCCGCTGAGACTCGGCACGGCTGTCAGTGAAGTCCCCGCTGAGACTCGGAATGACTGTGAGTGCAGTCTGTGCTGAGACTCGCGCCTTGGACTTTCTGCGTCCATCCACATCAACACTCTTGCATGATAATGCTCTTTCTTGCATGACGGTCCTCCAGCCTGGTGTTGCCCGTGTCACCCAGCTGTGCTCCTCGCTAAGTCTGCTCACACATTTGTTTCTGATCCACCTGCCTAATGTCCTTCATTTTTCAGTAATATTCGCCTTAGTTTCCCGATGAGTCATTGAAGGCTTCCTCAAACTGTCACCTAGAAGGCTGAGCATCCATGCTAATAGATGTTTTCATTATACCTTGATATACTAATTGTGCCCTGAGATGAGTTTTAGCTCTAAGCTAGCAGCACAATGATTTGGACCTGAACTACAAACTAAAAAGACCTAGGATCAAGTCCAAGGATAGGCACCCTCCGTTACCCTGGAGTGATGTCATCAACCTCGCTCCGTCCAGTGAATCATCCAGGAGAAGAAGCTGGGAGAAGTGTAAACAAAGTAATTAGCCATTGATAACGATCATCAGCTAAGCAGCTAAATCGGGATGTCAGGTGACATCGACTGCAATTTATGATGTCTGAGACCCACCAGGAAAGGCTGCTGTTGGGACAGCAGCTCCCTGTGTGCAGGCCTTCAAAGAGCCACTGCTGTGCAGAAAAATCCTGTTTATGTGGAGCGATCAGATGGCAATTGGGCAGGGAGTCCAAGAATCTTTCTCTCGTAGGAGAAAGCAATTGTATGTGATGTTAGTTTTAGCTGTTCTGCAACACAGCCTGTACCAACTCTCACACAAACCTGTTCCTAGCAAGTTACCAGAACAATTCGGGTATCGCTGGATGAGTCAGACAAAATGTTTTATCGTCACATGTGAGAGAAGTCCAGTTCATCATGTGCTACATGTGCAGTTATTCCCTTTTCTACAGTTAATCTCTTTAACGCTAACCTTTAGGCTTGCGATATCTGTATTCAGCAGTGTCTTGACATTTTTATGTGGGTCGGCCTGGGCTGTGGTGAATGACTTCTCCAAAGTGTGAAATCTGGGCTGTAACCATGGTGACAAGGGTACCCTTGAGCCGTGCCCCTCAGGCTGAGTTGATTGGTTTAGCGAGAATGTGTGAAGCTGTAGAGATGCGCTTTTGCCGAGATCATGGTGCGGACGGTCTGGTTG
This sequence comes from Gymnarchus niloticus, assembly GCA_009936485.2. NCBI lineage: Eukaryota > Metazoa > Chordata > Actinopteri > Osteoglossiformes > Gymnarchidae > Gymnarchus > Gymnarchus niloticus. The sequence continues at coordinate 6,280,478 of JAACJT020000052.1, forward strand.
AGGCAAGGGGACTGGGTTTGACAGGTGGAGACTCCTGAATCTGACTGTCTGATGAAGTGTGACCTCCTGTACTGTACAGAGTCTGGGGCCCCAGGTGATTATGGATGCAAAGATGCCCTACAATGCCACCCTTTTCTACTTTAATGGTGCTGGTTCCTCACCAACAGCACATCCACCCATCCATTATCCAAACTGCTTATCCTTTGCAGGATTGTAGAGAGGCTTGGAGCCTATCCCAGGCAGCTTAGGGCATAAGACAGGGGACACTCTGGAAAGGGTGCCGACCCATCGCAAAGCACGGTCACACTTCCAATCACACACTAGAGCCAATTTAGACACAATTAGCCTGTATCACATGACTTGGACTGTGGGATGAAACCCGGGTACACTAGGGAAACACGCAAAGCATTGGGGAAAACATGCAAGCTCTACACAAAAAGTGCCGGGATTCGAACCCAACCCTGGCGGTACAAGGCAGCAGCACTAGGCACTGAGCCGCCACACACCCCATTAACAGCACTACCGTTTGCTAAGTTCGGTCATCTTTTATTAAAACATCATAAACGAAAGGAAGATGATACCTACTGACTATACCAAAAGCTGCACGTAAAATATGGGGGGGTGTTGTACATGTTTCAACCTGATGTGTTTATTGACCAGAAATCCAGGAGATGAACAGATCAAGTGAGCGGGAACCCAAATGAAGGCCCTTCATCATCACCGTGGTGACGGCAGACAGGTCAGTAGCTGTAATTAGATCCCCCCCCCCCCCCCCCCGGGCCCGGACCCTCCTGGCAGGGCTTCCTCAGTGAGTTATTGTCACTCTGACATTTCCACTCACACAATCTCACTGAGACTCGCATATGGACACGCGCACACACACACACACACGGAAAACACAGTCAGCTGTGGAGCACCCCCGTGTAGCTGCCAGAAAGGCTTCCTCTAATCCCACAATGATTGGTGCGCTGAGTATTAATCGCACATGGTCTTTCAGCCCCGCCAATCTCCGTCTCCTTGATATTCCTCTTTCCTGTCAGCAAACGACTTTGAATCAGCAGGACGCTTGCCCTGCGTAGCAGTGGAGTCAGCTCTGGGGATCAAGCTCCACTGCATCTTATCTGTGTTGCCAGCATGCCGGTTGTCATGGCAAAGTGTAACCCCATCCACATAAAGTCATAATAGCCACCCCCCCCCCCCCCCATCTGTGTTTACAGGGCTGTGGGGGAGCATTAACACAGGGCACAGTGTGTTGGATGCTGACTGTGTCACTGGTATCAAATTTAGCAACACGCTATGCCACACTTCCCCTCAAGGATGCTGGCCAGAACAGACGATCAGGTGAGGAACTGGACGTGAACCAAGAGCCACAGATGCGAAGATGGCTGCTTAGGCAAGCAAACAGGCCTCACAGAGCATATGGGATTCTGTGGATTTCTGTTGCTCGGACACCAGGATGTTGACCAAATAAGGGCACCCTAAGAGAATCATGGGATACCTAAAATTCCAGAAGCTGCACAGCCACTCTGAGTTCCTCTTAGGGTGAAATCGATATAATTTCCCTCCATTCATGTCTAAATTTAAGCCTAGAAAGCATGGAGTTTTGACAATGGATAGCTAAGCCTCTATAAAGTGATGCCTGACACTAGTTTCATCCGAGGTCATACATGAGCCCACGCATGTCGTGTAAATAACCAGTGTTTCACTGAACATGACTCTGTCCCTGTGAGTCATTCTTTAAGTGTAGTTCATGTCTGTGTGGGTTTTTGCTATATTTACCTCCATTTAGATTCTGTGTGGGATTTAGTACTTCCAGAGCCCAGATATAGCATGCGGTAGAATGCCCGCAGACAGACGGGCACTGTGGGCTTTGATCCAAGGTTCCTTGTTCAGGTTTCTCCTGTGCCCATATTCTCGGAAGCTAGAGCTGGTGCAGCTTCCCCATCTGGTCAGGGGTTACGTTAAGCTGCTCATTGGCTACCACTGAGTCCACTGTTTCCCACTTTAGTGATAAAGATGACAGCAGCGCTCTGTCTGGCAGCAAAAGTGAGGGTCTCCGCTCGCCCATTGATTCCTTTTACTTTTCCCAGAACCAGAGGCACAATTATTTGGCAAAACACACGGTCGGCCCAACAGCACCGACCTGTATGTTCGTTACCTGGCCTGTAGAAACAGACCAGGAGAAACAGCTGTTTCTGTCAGCAGTGATGTTTCAGCAGTGTTTCCTGGATTCTGGAGGGAAGGACAAGGGACATTTTATTGGCAGCCTCAAAATATGAAGGTTGGCTGAACTGAACAGTGTTCAAAATTATCCGTTTTTGCTCATTTAACAAAAAAGTTTGGAACAGAACATAGTCATACCCAGAGTACACAAGAAAACCTACCTTATATAATAAATAATCGATTCGCGTTAACTGGAGCTATGATGGGTTGGCACCCCCTCCAGGGTGTCCCTCGCCTTGTGCCCTACGGTAGCCTGAGATAGGCTTCAGGTCCCCCTGCAACCTTGACGGGTCGAAATGGCTTGGAAAATGGATGGATGGATGGAAGTAAGTGGAGGAGTTTGTCTTCCCTCCCCTGAAATATCCCTACCCTTCCACCATTTTTCATGTATATAATGCTTTGTGACACCTTTTCTGTGGCTCCCTTAAAGTTTAAGGTTTGTTTTCTGATTCAAGGTACTGAAGAGAGAGTAGATATTTTCCTGAGACGCAACGGCTGTCTCTGAAAAGGTCGGTGAGCGTTTACCTGGGACCTGGAAGACAGATCTTTGAGAAGCTGAATTAAACGTGTTCTTGTGAAACATGCACGGATTCTTACTTCCTTTTACACCAAGTGTGATTTTTCTTCTTCCTTCATCCACCGATAAGCGTGGGATTGAGAGGTGTCGGTCTCCCTGGATACCAGAAGGAGCACGAATGGATACAAAACGGCCAGAGAGTTACATGCTGTCCTCGGCGGCGTAGAATGACACTTTAATTTTCCCCGTCAATAGGATTCCTTTAAATGGAGCTGAATATTTGTCAGGTTCCACCAGCTTATGTGGTTTATCTCAATTTACAACAAAGAGAGAAAGAGAACCGTGGATAAGAGAATGTGGTTTTGCTTAGTAAAACGACACACAATGTCAAATAACCATGATAATACCCTACAGATAGATAGATAGATTGTATTTCCTTGTTATAACCGTGGGATCAGTCTGCATTATGGCATTATGGCGAGCTGGTCGTCTGCGTCATGAACACACCCCTGGGGGGGGGGGGGGGCGCTAGAGTAGCGGAGCTTCTCTGTGGTAGTCCTTAAACACTACGTAAATGCATGATGCTCCTGCGAATGTACTGTCCATCATGTATGAGAAGACAGTCCTCCCCCCACCCCCTCCTTCAAGGCAAACTTCACAATAGGCCTTTGTGTGAGAAATATGGGTTTGACCTTTGATAGCTAAATGGGTCAAAGATGACTGCAAGCCCATCGTTCACAATTCGGAACCTGGATCACACTATATGGCTTTGGTAGTACTAGTATGTTGTACCTATAGTGGATGTCTCACTGAATCAAAGCAACATGCCTTGCTAACAATTGGCTGTGATTGTCCAGTAGCATGTCGCTAACTACTAGTGTTAATCCTTCTGCACTCAAGGGCTGTCCCGCCATGGCTCCCCTCATCTTTCCATTCAAAGACTCACGTCAGCTCCCATACCCAAAAACAGCCTCCCGCTGCTCATTAACCTTCAGACTTCTTGTCTCAGCAGGTTTCCATTGGCAACCAGAACTCTGCCCTTTTCTGGAGTCTCTGTTACTCATTTAGTCCGAATCACCTTCCCGCAGCGACGTGTCAGCTCAGATGTTGTGAAGACGTCTACCGTCTCATCTCTCCGTAGGTATTAAAGCTGATTGCATTACCATCTGACACAAATCATCCACAAGTCATGTTGGAAAGCCTGACATGGCCTGTGTTTGCCTCTAGGTGTGTTTCAAAGTAGAAATTAAGTTCTTTTGTTATTTTTTAACTAAACTGAAGAATCAGACCAACAGCTGGACTATGTCAATAGACTCAGCCCGTGAGGAAACATTAAAGCTGTAATAGATTGTGTTGGCATGGGTTCAGGATGTAAATATGTATATGTATGAACTGTAATAAGATGACATAGAGATTACAGACAGCTTCCGTCAACCTGCTGCGTTTTACTTTTGATCCCCCCCCCAACAAGTGCCCCAACTAAAGGTTCCTACCTACACATATGACCTAATACTACACAGGCTACTTAAGCTTGCTGTTTCAGCAAGTTTCATTATGTATTCATGCTGTTTCATTTAAATTAAAGTATTTATTTATTTTGTAGCCAGAAATGCAATCGATCTGTCACTTTAATGTATATAATTGTCATACTGTCCAAAAAGATTAAAAAAAAAATACAAACACTGGTGTAAACAGTAATTTTCAGAAATTGAGGCAGGAACAAAACAAGCCATTAGCAGAAAGAGATTACAAGTTAACCAATTAATTTCTCTCATGTAGTTTGTCCACGATGATCGCTAAAAGCATGCAGGAAAGATTTCAATAAAAGTAAGCACTACATACAAGACTATGCAGGGTGTATCTGCATTGAAAAAGAATACATAACTGAATTGTATATATAATTTAGTTTATCTCTCCTGTAGGGTGTCCTACTTCTAAAGTTAGATGACCAAAGAAAGACCTTAGACACATTAAATAGATAGATATAGGATTGTCTTCCTGTCTCAATAGTAAGTTGTAAGTAAGTTCGGCCAGTGGGGAGTTCCTACGGTTACTAGAAAGGAAAGGAGTCATTTTAATGTTGCTAATCCATTTAAAGAAGCTGATTGAAGTTACTGACTTTCAGGTCAATGCTATTTAACCTCCAGCTTAGACGTGTGGTCTGTCATTAGTTTAACTGTGTCCCTGCTGTTTAACTGCTGTTTAACTGTGTCATGATGAGAATTTTAATCAGAATGTCTGCTCCAAAACTGTAATGTCTTTGGCTCCCCATATTTAAAACTAGTTTTCACATTATTTAAGGATCCTAGAGCTGTAAGGCTTTGATATTACATTCTAAAAGTGCTCACAGGTAATCTGTCAAATGTAGATATGGGAGCTTTCCATAAATACCGCTTGCAATCCAGAATCACACACCTCTCAGTGTGATACCGATGTACAGTGTAATCACCTGCATGAGGCTGATTTTAACTCAGGGAGTTGATTCCACTTGATCGCACACCTCTGCAAGTGTTCGAAACCATTCAATCGAGTCTGTAAATACAGACACGATGCGGACTTACCAAAGTTGTGTGGCGATGTGATGGTAGAGGAACACCGGCAGATGTAACTGCAGGCCACAGGAAGCCCTCGGTAGAGTCACTGGTCTACTGCTTCATGCTTCTTAAGGCAAACCACAAGCAGCTGAGACAAGAGCACCACAGAGTGAAGCACCATTCCTCTTACGCAACGGCTGTCCTACCATAGAACATTCACCACAGAACATCCAGTAGCGCAGAACAACAGTACCATTCATGAAACCCACACACACCTGAGCAGATTGAAATTTACAAAAAAAAGCATTTATACTGAAGCATAGTTAGCAGATTTATTTGCTCCCTGGGCAAAACAACCATATTCTCCGCTTGAAAGTAACATGACCTTAATTTCCGTAAAGCGTTAAAATCGAAGAAGCAGTGAAGCCAGTCGTCTGTGAATGACAGGATCTCTACAGAGCTTCAAACTGATCCCAGGGTCCCATTTTAGGCAGCATCATGCCAGTTATTCTGTGTCATCATAATTGACTCTTCCTACCATATTCTTGGACTAAATTAACATCATAAGTCAGTGCAACAGAAATGGGAAAAAATGGATCGTGCACTTTTTTCAAAACAACTGAGAAACACTTTGACATTTTATACGAAACACAATTGATTTTACGTAACAATTCACCTTGTCAGCGAACACAGTTTCCTTCCCTGCTCCTGTCTTTTCGTCTGAGGACCCACTTTTGTGGAAATACCACGCCAAGCATACAAAATTATACCAAAGTCATACTAATGAGTTGCCATTTAGCTACATATGTGCCAGCCAGAACATCCTCCTCACTTATATTTCCTGAATCATTTCCTTTGTTTTTACATCATCCTTTATCATAGTCTGGAGGAATAACTGGAGGGACATTCAGCCAAAGAGAATGCTGAGCGAATGCTTCCCCATTCTGTCTCTGTGATGTCTGGAATTTCACACCCTGTGGAGCGGCTCATAATTCTCACGTCATAAGTTAAATGTGTTCTTTTGAAAGGACCAGCCTTTTACATTGAGAACTAGTTGTCATTTTGAGTCTTACGGGGAGGCCTTTGGCAGAGCTGTCATATAAGCTGCTGTAATGTATTCTGCCTTTTCATTAAGCCTAGTGGCAGATTTTGTTTCATGAAACAGATTAAGCCAACATGTTCTCACTCCATCAATGTGTGGTAGCCACATGCTGAGATCATCGCACTGTGCTGCCTCCCATAATTCATTTCTTTGTGTCCTAGTCATATTTACAGTTTTGTAAATGAAAAATTGTGATTTTTTTTTAAATTACCAGGCTTGCAAATGGTTATCTTGCATTTAAACTTAAGAAAATATTATTTACACTATGGAAAAATGTATAGCCAATCTAAGTTACATTTCATCGACTTACATGGCAGTTAATTCCCATTTCTGTATTTGTATAAATGTCACTCCTTAAAATTAAAGAGTTAAAAACATTTTTGAATAAAAATTTAAGTGATTTAAATGATATTACTTTGGTAATAGTCTTTGAAAAAAATAAAGATTAAAAAAAAAAAACAGGTAATGTGTGATTTAGGATAGGAAGCGGCTGGGCCACCCCCAGGTGAATCACCTTACCCGAATAGGTTTTCCTCCAAGGATTAACGTGCACCTGTGCCATCTTCTCTGGTGTGTTCCACATGCAGACGTGGTCCTCATTTCCAACGAAACATCCTTGGGTCTATCTGCTATGAACAAGCACCATGCTGTTCCCCACTGGCGCAATTTCTCACTCTCATTTCTCCTCACAATGTGATCCGGAAACAGGAGCGTGGCGGGTGTGAAGTGGGCCACACAGGACACCGACACCCCACTGATATTTCACACAGGATATAAGCCCTCTGTAATTCTGATGGGCTCACGCCCCACCGACTACATGATCTTATATGCTAATGTCAATCTGGGTTTCACAGGAAGTGAGTCACGTTCCGGTTTGGACCAGCGTCCATTAGAGACTTGAGCAAAACAGTTAACCGGCGATAATTTATCAATGCTGAGTAGTGATGTAGCGTTGATGTGAATGATAACGACTCATGAACTCATAGAGTAACAGACCACAACATTTTCAGTACATGGAAGGGTAATCTCACTGGCAGTTCTGGGGTCCGTTCCAGAATGCAGGTTTAACAAATGCTAGAGTCAAATCCGAATTCTGACTGGAAAAATTCGAGGTGATTCGTGGAATCGACAAATCCTGAAGTCAGTTTTCTCCAGCCAGAATTTGGGTTTCACTATAGGATTTCTTAAACCTGCCTTATGGAACGGACCCCTGGTCATAAGGAGTGGGCAGGTCCATGTAAGATGCAGGTAAGTCTAGGGAGCTTATGAGTATTCAACACGCCAGTACTGTCAGAGGAAATCATCTCTCATTTCACAGCAGGGCTGCTGAAAACCGATTTGTCTCAAACTAAATTAGCTGGGATTATGCCCTTTTCCCCTAACCGACCTCGAAGGGTAGGTTCATTGGAGTCAACTGCTAGAGAGGATTTCTCATCGATTGGCAACCCTGTGCTACAATACATCCTGGCTCCTCTCCCGTGCCTTTGCACGTTAGTCTCCACCGTCTATTATACAGTGTGTGTGTGAGCCGTTTATTGACACACACACACCTCCATCCTGGAGATCACCCCAGTGTATAGAGGAAAAATGAAACAGCATCCAGATTGAATAAGAGTGAAATGAATTGCAAAACTCACACGTATTCCTCTCTCCATGGCAACACTGAAATCTGTGTATATTCATTTGATGTTCAATATTTATATGGTATATGTGATTAAGGGACAATAATAATGGAATATATAATAATGTAGGAATTATAGCAGCAGCTATAAAGCTGGATGTTAAACTAAATAAGCATATAAAAAAAACAAAACAGGGAATGAAGAATGTATTTTTTGCAAACCCAGAGTAAAAGTTTGGTTTGGTTGTTCATTTCCTTAGTTCTTCACAGAGAACACATTACATGACACTTCAAAAAAAAAAAAAAAAAAATGTATGATAGCAGAAAGACGATATATGAGACAGTACGCCAGCCATTAAGCAATGAATGTCAGCTCAGTGTGTTCCAGCTCACTCTGGTCATAAGTCATGTCAGTGTTTAATCAAGTCCATTTGGCTTGACCCTACGACCTCTTGAGCTCAGCCTGTCGTCATGTGGGTTAGACAATCAAGATGGAGATGGCTGCAGAGATGTCTGTTTATGAGTGAACTCGTAGATGGTATGTGTGAAAAACAGACAGAGCCTAACAAATTAACCAGGTTTCATTACACTACACAAATTTTATCATGAAATCAGAACATACTTATTGCAGATATATAGTACCTGCATTTAAAAGGCTTGGAAAAAGATACATATCCTGCTATATACGGTACTGTGCAAAAGACTTGAGCCACCCCTAATTTCTTCATATGCTTCCAAAGAACCAGACTGTCTTGTATTTTTTTAATGTAGTCTTGAGGAATAGTTCTCCAGGCTTCCTGAAGGACTTTCAAAGTTTTTGGCTCTCATTTTCAGTCCAGTGTCTGTACCTGACCAGTTTCAGAGGAATGTTTTTTGTTTGTTAAGCCACACGGTGACCTACGTGTGAATCATTCAAGCATAACAAAGCCATCTAACTTGAGGCATGAACCAGTGAAGAAACAGGTGCAGATGATTACAGATGATGTTGCAATAAATCACTGTACCTATTGTCCCATTTTCCTAGCAAAATATAAAGAAACGACGGGGTGGCTCAAGCCTTTTGCACAGTATTGTATATAGTAGGCGTTCTATCAAAAAACTCAACTACTCAGTATGATGAACATTAAAAGATGCAGATAACTTCACTTCCACCCATCCTTCTATCTTCAAACCACTTATCCAATACAGGGTCACAGTGAGCTGGAAGCTTCTCCCAGGCAGCCCAGGACATGTGACAGTGGGCACCTTGGCCTCCCTTGCATCATAAGACACACACACACACACAATCACAAACGCTGGGCAATTTACACAGATCATTTCATGCTTGCTTTGGGACAACACCGGGAGAATCTACAAACTCCACATACAGATCCAGGGGTAGGATTTGAAAAATCACAATGAAATCAGTCAGGATGATGTGTGGGCTCGGTAGGTAGTGCCATGCAACTGCCAAGGTTGTGGGTTTGATACCCGCCCACAGTCCCGGTGTGTGTATAGCTTGCATGTTCTCTCCCAGTGTTTCTGCAAGTTTCCTATAGGGAAAAAAATTCCTGTATTGGTATCAGTAAATCCTTGCTAGTGCATGCTTGTATTAGTGTGCCTTCTGTGATGGACCAGCATTCCCAACAAGATTTTTTTCCCCGAACTTTATTATACATCAATTAAAATACAAACGACACAGTTGGAATCCATCAAAACTCAGATTATGTCCAAATACTCAAGATTAATCAGGTTCCAACAAATTCATCACAAAACAAATCAATAAAAACACACAGAAAAGACCATGTAAGATTCATCACCTCAATATATATTGAAATCGGAGTGAATGTCACTGCATCCGAGCTTTCAAACAGGGCAGCAAAAAAGTGTGCCATCCTCATGGGTTCATATTGACTATATTCATTTTTTAATTTGATGTTGATGCTTTCAGGTGTTTTTATTTTCTTGTCACAGACCAATTCAGGTTACACACCTCGATCAAATTCCTTAATACAAGCCTCTTCCGTGTATTTAACTATCATTCTGTTGTGCAACAATTTGCATAAAACGCTCTGCTCAACACCCCTAACTTGCAAAGTCATCACTCTTAACGAGCACATAAAAACACACAGTATCACTGACTTCAGATGTGAAAGGCTCCTCTATTATATCCTCAGAGTTAGTTTGCTTCTACATAGAAAGGCTTGAGTCAGTTAGCAGAATCCATGCCAAAGGGGTTGGGTGGCAAGTTGGCTTTTGAACCCCAGAGGTTTTTTCCTCCTTCTACAGTATGGACTTTTTGGTTCCTCTCCAACCTGTCTTCTGACCTTTTTCCATTTTCTTTCTTTTCATGAATGTAGCACTGTAATTACAACACACTCTTGTTAAGTCCCTTGGGGCAACTGTGTCTTGAAAGGCACTATTTAGAAATGAATTGAAGTGAATTTATGACAGAAAACTGGATATTTAATCACACTTTCTGTATTCAGCACTACCAGTGATTTATGGACTCCAGGGATGTGTAAAACACCTCATTCTGTCTTTGCACACTCACTTGGATGGGCTGGGAGGCAAAGGCAGACCGACACGTTTAGGGCTAGCTAGTTAATATCATTATTACATGAGCGTGTTCGTTGAACCCATTTGGAGAGGGTAAGTCATCTACACATTGATGGTGCACTCTATCATTTTATCAATGTGTTGACTACATAGAAATTTAATTTTAGAACAGTTCCTGTGTCTACAGCAGGGTTTCCTACATTTCTCTTTCCTGTTGCCAATGAGACATGAAAATCTTTATTTTTTAAACTTGTGGCAGTGAAACTGAGAAGTCATAAAAAATCAATTCAACAAATCATATAAAACTGTCGGCGCTTTGCAGATATGAAACGTTATATTCAATATAGGCTTGAGTGCTCTTCTGGATCCATTAGTGATTCATTTGAATTATTTAGCCAAAGAAACCTTAGATGGTGTTCTGTCCTCTTCAACACTCATATACAACTTGCAGTTCAAATATCATATTTATCAGTGACGTGTGGTCTGGGGATGCGGGAGAGGCAGAGCCTCACCTGTCATACTGTAATGTAAATATCAGTTTCCCCGAAAAGTTAATAATAGTAATACCAATAAA
>JAACJT020000052.1:6294991-6348731 GCA_009936485.2 Gymnarchus niloticus
CGCCTAACCAATAGTCACTGTGTAATCTGTCAAACTGATTGGTGAATTTAAGCGATTTCTACCGGGTTCATATGTGTTTAAGTCTGGCTCTGATACTATCCAGTGCTTCCCCAGTCATTGAGCTCACCGCACGTCACTCATATGTATTATGTCCAGCCTGTAATCTAATCTTTGCTAATGTAATTTGCAGTAATACACTACTAGGCCTGAAAGTATACCTTAGTATTTTTAGAGTTTCTCATATGAACGAAAATGTATAAGCTTGCAATTGTACATACCTAATTGAGAGAAACTTTTGAATTTTGCAATTGTCTTAGGTCTAAGATGCAATTACAATTGCTATTTATTGTTCCGAGTGGCTTCAATTTACGGAGACATCTGAGGACTAATGAAGAGCTTGCCTAGTCATTTTAATTTGTTGGCAACTCCTTTTGTTCCTGCACTGTGCCCTGTGCTCTCTCGAGATAGACTCCTATTGCCACTTGTCAGTGGCTGGGGGGGGATGACATGACATCATTTAAAAAAAAAAAAAAAAAGTGGACTGGGGGTGGAGGGGTGCATCACATGGGTGTGTAAAATTAATAAAATGCAAGGAATTTCACTAAGTACAAGTGTGGTATGATTACACCTATCCTACAAGCCCCCAGAAGTCCTTAAGCTATGATTTCTTGCTTAATACATTTCATAATGCAGGGAATCAAAAGTTAACATTTCATGCACTGTCAAATAGCCTCGGGAGATCAGCAAACCAAATTCACCCAATCTCAGAAGCCTTGTTGACATAAACATCTTTCATTAATTAGTACAAGACCTCCTGCTTTCCAGGGAACTTACAGGATTCGTCATGCTCTAGAGCTATTGCTGTGGACCAGCTTTTCTTGAACTTTAGGTTGTGACTAGCGCTGCACGATTCTCGATAAAATGAGAATCGCAATCTTCTTTCTTAGAACTGAGATCACGATTCTCTCACGATTTTTTTTTTTCCCCAAATGTTTATTGCACTCCATTCATAAGGAAACATAAAACAATTAAGGTCAGACATTACTTACTTGCACAACTTTTGAACTAGCATTTTTATTTATTAATTTTCTGATAAAATGGACTGTCGACCAGACTCGTAGGGTTTCCATAGTTTGGCTAAACCAGATATCTGCTGTTGCCACAAAATAATGTACTTACCGCAATTCTGTCTCCAGTGTTGTTAGACACTGAGAGTATAGAGCAGGTAGTGCAATTTTATAAAAATAATTGCAGAAAGGCATTGAATAGTGTTTGTCTAGGGTGTTGATCATTTTCCTAAATCCGTCGTTTTGCACAGTATTGATTGGAGTCACACAATACTTTGGCCAAGAAATAAGCGATCACCTCTGCGATCTCCCTGAGCTTCATGGGTATGGTGTTGCACTGCACGAGATTTCCGTTATCGACGTCTGTGTGGCCGAGCGGCAGGGATCTTCTCCTGATGGTTTCTTGGCCTTTACAGCATCGTCATATTGCAGTTTAAGGTGATTATATAAATTAGTAATGTTACCTCGTGGTCTTGCTACTATGATAAAACACTGCTTGCGATGTACTTGATTCTGACTTTCATCGTTGTCCTTAAATCCAAAAAATTTCCGCACCGCGCTGAATGTGAACCTTTTTTTGGCACGAGGACAGTTGTGTTCCTAATCGCTTTCTTACCACTGTCAGACTCGGGGGTTTCTTTTCGTTTTTTATTATTATTATTATTATTATTATTATTATTTATAGTTGGCTACTTTTCTCTCTCATGCCATTCGAGCTTGCATTCACTGTTGCAGTCCTGCCGATTTCTGCTGCTAACGCATCGTGGTGTAATGTTGAGGGAGAAAATAAGAGCATTTGATTTATGCAGCTAATGTCCCTAATAAAAATATGGCAGAATCGTTGTGATTTAGAAATGATATCGCACAGAGGTACGAATCGAGATCACGATTTTAATACGATTAATCGTGCAGCCCTAGTTGTGACCCAGTTTGGGTCACCAAGTGTATCTGCTGTCATTGTAGTAATCCTCTTTTTGGATTCCGGCATGGTACCAAGTTTGTTATTCGGGTTCTTGGATTAAAAAGCTTAAAAACCCCAGTTAAGGCAGGTGGCCTATAATCAACATTACAAACTATACGGTCATCCGCAAGCCAGTGCCCTGCTGCAGCTGTAAACATGCTCCCTCATCCATGTGTGACCTGTAAACATGCTCCCTCATACGTGTGTGATGAGTGAAAGAGATTTGTATGTGGGTCCTAGCACCAAGGTTTATAGGATAGAGCTAAGGTGGCAAGTTGTGAGATTATGGAGTTCTTCAGGAACTCTGGCCTACCAAGCCTGGTAAATGTCCCTCCAAGAATGGAGAACATTTAACAAGCTGCTGACAATCGCTATAGCTCTGGGGCTCACCTCTGCTCTCCTACACCATCGTGATTGTGATCCACTGCTTAAACACAAAAGTTTTTGTGAGGATGATCATAATCTAGCCTTTGCTGAATTGCTTTCCATATCCAGCGAATTCACTTTCTGGCTTAACTCAAGGCTTCCAGCTATAATTCACTTCACATTCTGTTGGCCTGTTACTCATTACGTACCCCAGGGGTGGCCAAACAAGAGGCTCACAAGCCGCATGCAGCTTTTCCATACCTTTACGGATTTTTGCAGGGGAAAAAAAAAACAATAGGACCTGCAGACCCCCAACTGGTTGCTCGATTTTTCTCTCCCACTAGACCCCAACCCCATTGTCACACTTTTCTTTCAATTTCAGCTCCGTTCAAGTCTTTTGGCACCTCACGTTTGTGGCTCTTTACGTCCGATCGGTTGGCCACCCCCGATGTACTCTAACAGGCTCCCTGGATCCTGCCATCACTTTGTAATATACCTGCTGCCCAGACAAAAAGTAATTAAACTCATGCCTCTGTTCTAAGGCTGTCAGTCTAATTTGTCTGGTTTTCATTCTAGTTTTCAGCCGCTGTGTCTGGGAATAAAAATCCTCACCCTGTGATGTACTATCCATTATATCAGTCATAGCCCGTTACAGTAATATCAGCCAATATAACGTCAAACTTGCTTCATGACCCTTTAAAATATTGGGATGGGCTTCCGTAGCCCAAACCTACCAAATGCCTACTTGACATTGGCCACATTACTAATGGTGTTGTAGCCATTATTGTTATTGCATCCATCCATTTTCAGTCAGGTTTAAAAAGATATGAAGAATTTGAATGAATACACCGAGTGTGAGGCAGGTTATGTCACAAGCAGGACCCAAATCTATTATAGGGCAGACACAGTGTCTTGAACTTAACTTAGAGTCGCCAGCAAAGCTATAAGCTTTAATCCTTTGGATCATGAAAGAACTGTGTGTGTGCAGAGGAGACCATGCAGACTTCCAACATGGGAAATAAGGCTGGACTTAAACCTGCAACCTTGGAGATGTGAGGATCACAACCCATCGTTCACTCAATATGTGCTCACAATTGGTTATTGTTAATATTAGTAATATTCCTATAAATTGCTGTAGCATCACTAAATATAAATGACCATTACAAAACTCAAACATGTGAGTTTAACAGAAATCCTTTCATCAATTCCGTACATGCCCAAAAATATGCGGACACCCATTAATTGAATTGACTAATTAAACCACACCCATTGCTGACACAGAAGTATAATTAAGTGCACAGCCATGCGATTTGCAGCAACAAATACCACCGTCAGAATGGGTAATGCGGAAGAGATTAGTGACTTTCGACGTGACATCATCATAGGATGCCACCTTTCCAAGAAGTCAGTTTGAAAAATTTCTGTCCTGGTTAACCACAAGTGAAGTGGAAACATCTAGAAGAACTTTTGATCTAGCATTAAGAGTTTAGTTGTGATGTTGTAGACCATACAAACAGATAGGGACCTGGTCCCCCAACGTCAATACTGAACCACACTAATGCTGTTATGACTGAATGGCAGCACATCCCACCTACAACGTTCCACCATCTAATGGAAAGCCTTCCCTGAAGAGTAGAGGCTATTATAGCAGCAAAGGGAGGAGCAACTTCCTGTTTATAGGCTTGGTTTTGGAAGGCAATATTGCACAGGTTCATGTCCACATACAGTGCTGCTGTTGCACTGTGCTCATTCAGTGTCTGTGAGAAAATAGAGCCATGTAGATCACCTGAAGTCTGACCCCATTTAACATCTGTCTCATTGTGCCCAAAAAATTCTGTTTACCCAAACAATCCTCAGGCTCTGCACTTGGCTAGTAATTTAAGCTTTTTCTTCCCTGTGTGTTTTTCTTTAATTTTCTATCCCACGTGCAAACAGAGCCAGGTAAAAAAAAAAAAAAAGTTGCTGGCACCCAGGGACAGTAATTTATTGCTGACGCTCACACTGCAACTCCATTAAGGGTAGATAACCAATAATTGGGCTTTGGCTCAGAAGCGAGTTGAGGCCTGCCAATAGAAGCCTGATCGCTTGGGAGATTTAATGTGCTGGAGTCCAAGGCCAGCATGCACACCGGCTACGAAAAACAGCGACATCAGTCATCGGTGGCTTCCCAGGTGGCACGGAGTCTTAAATTTGCGGGAGTGAACAGTGAGTGGCATAATTTTCCTTGGAGGGTCCAGGCCTGAGTCTGCCTAATGAGCGTGGAAGTTTTACTGCATGACAGATGTGATGCTGCTTCCCACCTCCACATTCCTGCCTGCGCTGGGTCACAGCGTTAGCGAAGATCAAGGCACAGGGGCATACAGCAAATGCAGAGCTCCCTTCGCGCGACCAGCCTGTACTTAGTGTAAAGAGCCAGTGAGGTGTCATTGAAAAAAGGCAGATGATAGCAGGTCGTGTGACACGGGCAGGTCATGTGACACCTCATTTCCTGCCACATGCCTGTTTTTATGCCTTCCTATCACAAATTTAACCTGCTTGCTTTACTTATCCTCCTAAGGCTTTTTTTAAAAAGTCTTAATTTCATAAATCACTGAAATATTTATCAATAACTGAGTAACCACGTGAGCTCAGGAATGTTTATGATATTCCAGCCCTACTACAAACCTCAGCATTTCGTAGAGAAGATAAACTGGCTGGGTGTGGATGTTAATTAAATTGCTAATGAACCTATGCGTTTTGCATTGCCATAACAGAGGTAACTGCTGCTTCCTATCAGAAAAGCTTTGCCCTCTCTGCATGATCCTGGCCTCGTGTTGCCATGCATCCTGAGATGGATACTGATCAATGGCATTGCCTTAAGATCCTCTGGGGGGCACCCTTTGGGACACGTGTGAAGAGAATAGAAATGACCACCGTCACCACGCCGGCCGTCTCCCGCCTACGCGATGCTGCGTCACCGGCGTTGCAAACACACCCGCTGGCAGCGAGTTCTTATCGCGTTTGTGTCAGCAGCGTCTGTGAGTAGACGGCAGAATGCCTCTTCTATGGGAGGGGAGAGTGAGGCGGCGCCGTGGTGGCCTTGAAAGCCACTGTGATGTTAATTTAATTAAAAATGCTGTGGTGGCACAGAGGGGACCGACGCAGGGGAGCTTCTGGGACCCTTCGGTGACTTGCCCTACCCCTCCCCTTTCCTCTCCCCATCTCCCACTCCCTCTCCCTCAAATGCCACATAAATGTCTGTGAAATTAATAACCAGTGACATTTTTTCAGTGTCACGCTGTACCGTGTTTGCGTTGCTCAGTGTTGCAGTTTTATGCTGATAGTAGGTGAGCCTGGCTTCCCGTTCTGCCGGTGCCACAGCCTGAGTGTAGTCCTCTCCTGAGACTTTAAACAGATATAATCTGAGTCAGAGCACTGCGGTGGAGGAAAAAGAAGCTCTCGGTACAGCTCTGAATTGCCGTACAAACAGGGCTTCAAAACTGATGGCGGGCAGGGTGTACCGCGCCCTGCCTGTCACCGGCAAGTTTAACCCTCTGCTTTTTGGTTCCTTCACTGATGAATCCAGACAGTGGCTAACCATGCAAGGTAAACCCTAACCACCGCAGGCTTGGGATTTTTGTTTCTCCCCTGGCTACCTGCAAGTAATTTAATCTCACCAGCATTTGTGCCTCCTTTCTCTAGTTTATCAGCTATCAGGATGCGTTTATGGGAATTACTCATTTCTATAGCCGCCCTGGGCTACAAGTGATGACTCGACAAGCGGTACGTAAGCATGAGGGGAAAAACAGGAGCAACATGAGTATGGCAAGATGTTTGTTGTCACTGGGTTTACTTATTGGATGTGTATTCTGGCCTTCATCCAAGCTGAAGAACGTGAAGCACTGCTGACAGGTTAATGTGATAATGGAATCTATTCTAGCCTCACTTGCTGTCAGTCACAGTGCTTTGTGAGCTTATGAAAAAAGCTATATGGTTATACGGGCTGTGTATCACATACTACTAGTTTGGGCAATAAGCCAGAAAATGGGAGTGCGTTTGCTGAACCCTTGGCTTAGTGATTCGTTGCAAATCTAGAATGTAACAGAAATTAGGTGGAGAGTCCTGACAGGCAGACAGACACACGGAGTGTCAGCAGAAGGTATACACAAATTGGGGGTAACATCTGCCTTTGACAGAGCAATGAATAATGCTTGGTATTGGCCAAAAAAAAAAAAAAATCAATGTCAGCTCCCACGGTACAATATCTTTCGCTAGCATTGTAAAACGAAGGTCAGTTGAAGTAAGCTACTATTTTCCAGCCTTCTGATACAGAAGTAGATTTTTGGCTTGCATAGATGGTCATTGGTGGCTTCGTTTGAGGACACCCCAGGAGTCCTAACAAATAAACATAGCAGTATCCAGTCAGCATAATATCATAAACCTTAACATTTTTGCTATGTCCCCAGTACTTCTTATGTCCATCACTTCCATCAGACTGCAGACATGTCTGGCTAAATCAACTGTTTTCAAGGCCAGTTTGAAAAATCTTTGTAGCCTGTTTGTTTAGCGCATGTGCAAACAGCCATACAAGTGAGCCAGAGAATATACAACATAGCACATACACTGTATCTGTAAAGGAGTCAGCTTAGATTTGTTTTGGAAACAAATGGTCCGAGATGAGTCTGTTGCTTGACGGTTGTGAGAGTCCCTGTTAACTGGGCAGCTCATTCCATCATCAAGGAGCAAAGACCGCTTTAGACCTGAACTCTCTTCACGCTGAGTCAGTAATGAACCCCAGACTAACAAGGTCAGATTTACATGCAGTGAGCAGTATCTATGGTTACAGGACAGGTAGGCTGTATACCGGGCCTCAGGACCCCAAAAAGAATGATGTCATGTACCCTAATGAACCCACAGAGGTACATGTTTATTATACATAACATTACATATAAGCTATGTAAATCGCTTTGAAATCGCTGAGCATTTTAAATTATCATTCCTCAGATCTTTCCTGTACAACATTACATATTACCTGCTGCAATTTGACTCCAAATGAATTCCAAATAAATGGGTTTATGATTAGTTTGACCATGCCATCAGGTAGTGGTGTAGAACAAATGTATGAAATCACTGAGGGTGCTCAAAGAGAGATTCTGGATCCTAGCTTCAGTTAGTTTAATGTTTGTGATCATCTGAAAAATGTAAGTAGTTTAAAACCAATTTTTAAGACGTTAATAGTTAATGATGTAGATTATAGATAGTTACTAAAAAGTTAAATTGACTAAGCAGCTGAAAGCTGTGTGTGGCCTAATCGTAGGTTTTAGTGATGGGACAAATAAGGCTTCAAAACCTGTGGCAGGTGGGCGTATACCAAACTGTCGAATCAAAACTGTTGCCAAATGAGGCTTCAAAACCCGTGGCAGGTGGGCGTGTACCAAACTACCTAGTCAAAGGTGGTGCCAAATGAGGCTTCAAAGTCTGTGCCAGGTGGCCGTATACCAAACTATCCAATCAAAGCTGGTGCCAAATGAGGCTTCAAAACCCGTGGCAGGTGGGCGTGTACCAAACTACCCAGTCAAAGCTGGTGCCAAATGAGGCATCAAAGCCTGTGCCAGGTGGCCGTATACCAAACTATCCAATCAAAGCTGGTGCCAAATGAGGCTTCAAAACCTGTGGCAGGTGGGCGTATACCAAAATACCCAGTCAAAGCTGGTGCCAAATAAGGCTTCAGAACCTGTGGTGGGTGGGAATATCCTGAACTAATCAATCAATAATGACACAGCACAGCACTTGAAGCCTCATTTGTGCCGTCTCTGGTTAGATTGCGTCTGTGTTCCCAGGTTCGTTTTTCCCCTTGAGTGAAGGACAGGAGAAAAGTCGATACAGAGAGCTGTGGTGGTACTTTCTAAATGAACATGTCATTTGACGGGACGGTGCAGTGTCTGCCGAACGCTTATTTGTCCTGCTCTCATGCTGTGGTCCTAATTATGTGCCTAGATCAGGGTGACCTTTTTTTCTTCCAATCTTTGTGCTTCACACTTCCTGGGTGTGTGTTTCTGCTCTTCTCTATACACACACACACACACACACACACACACACACACACGCACCTAATACCAAAAGAGAAATCAGTAGCGTTACACATCTTTCATCCATTTATGACAACTGCATCAAAGGAAATTCGTGTCACTGCTGTTTCGTCAAATGTCAAGCTTGCCCTCAAATTTGACAGCAATCAATAACTCAGAGAGACATTTATAAACACAAATAAAGAGGAATTACAAGTGCCCGTGCCTCCCCAGAGCAGTACATTGATTATTAAACAAGGCCACATTGATCACTCATCCACACAATGACAGATCGATCTGACAGTAGCGGTTTCCAAAGCAAATGCACCCACAGTTAAAAATACACTAAATGTGTTGTAGCAATCATAGCTCATTAAGTTCTAATTACCCTTTTCTCCCGGGATTGTAATATCCATGAAGCATCCGTTTTCCCCCTTATCTAATCGCTGATCCGTGATTATTACAATGTTTGGCACCGAGGCAAGATTCTTGGGCACGCCCACCGTGGCGTGAGAGATTGCACAGCCACCTTAATGCCATTTAGCGAATCCCAAATCAAATCGGAGTCAGCAAGAAAGATCGTTGCCACAGGACAGAGTGAGTGAGGCACTTCTGGGCTCCATTCTCCGCATTGGTTCAAGCAACTGGGAAAAGCTTTGGATCTGTCGTCATTCATCCAATGTGGAAGGTGTGTGTAGGAGGTATGTTTTGGGGTTGGCAGGGATATTAGGAAATATTACAGCTTTCAAATTGTCAGGAGACAACAGCTGAGACCAGTTGATTGATTTTCGTGTAGCACAGAACTGGCTCAAAAAGTGAGTCATTCGTAGTCACCCTCACCGAATTCCCCCCCTGCTTATTATGAATGAACAGGAACTGGGTTATATAGAGTTCGGCTCCGACTTTACTTTCTACAGTACATATAAAAAAAAAAAAAAAACTGTCCGACTTCATTCGGATGTGTTCACAGAGCTAACCTAACAATAAGTTAACGGCCAACCACATCCCGTCAACCATCTACCTCAGCTTCTATTTCTTCTCACCAAACACGTGTAACTGTACCTGTCCCCTGATGGTGCATTGCTAAAGTGTTCAGAATTAGACACTCTTAGCTCCTAGTGCCCATGACACAGTGAGCATGAGAAAGCAGTTGAACGCAATGTCACACCGGGGTGCTGCTAAGAAACCAGGAAGCTAAACGGGTAGGAGGTAAAGGTATTACTAGGATGACGGGGATGGTATGGCCTGTAGGCAGGTTATACACTGCAGCCTCGGTACAACGAGAAAACCAAGAGTCAAAGCTAGGTTAGTGATCTAACAGGATTTGTGTCATACGGAAAGCAATAGATTTTTACTAACGTAGGTATGGGGTTTTGCCATCACCTGGACAAAAGTACAACAGAGACGCACGTGGATGCTATTTGCATTATCTGAAATGCATGTCAAGCCACTGAATCTCACTGTAATGGCACAGGCGATAAGCTATTTGTGCTCAGAGGGTGTACTTATAGTAAGTAATCTTCTGCTACTGTCTGAGGAAACTAATTGCTGTTTAAGGATGTATTTCACATTATTGAAAGAACGTTGAAAAGAATACAGTTTTGTTCAAAAATTTGGACAATCGAGAATCATGATGGCGACTACATTGTATCTGAATTTACAGAGTAAAACAACCTGACCGTGTAACCGCAACGCACTCACCAACATTCTGTGTGTGAAGATGGAGCACGAGTGTCTGCACGCCTGGTGTTTGCAAACGCACTCGCGGGGCACACACTCTGACTCTTTCCTGCAGTCTTACACCCATAGAGTGCAAAGCGTGAGGTGCTAACGCACTGTGAAGGCCTGCTTTGCAGCACACGGATCTCAGCCTCAGGAAGAAGGAGGTAACAGCAACTGAAGTGCTGATGGATATAGAAATGGGACGAGGAAGAGGACGCACTACCAGTTGAAGCAGAGACGTCTTTGATCAGAAAGGCTACTGTGTAGCCCCGCCATTGTAGGTTCACATCTTTCACATCTGATGTTATCTCCTGTGAAAGATTATTTCAGGTGTCCAAGACCACCAGCTCTCCACATTCAGGACTTTTAAGAAAGTTGGCGGCGTAAGGAAATTTTGTTATGGTTTGACAGAAGGGGTGGATAGAAAGTAGTGGTTAAATATAGTTTACCTGAGTAAATAACCGTGATCTCCCCTTGAATGGAAAAATCCCAGGTTAATGTAGGATCATCGCACACGACTTTTTCATATTGCATTATTGTCCTGAGTTCTCTCTGAACCACCACTGTGATCAGTAGCGCCGATGAAATTGGACTGAAGAAAACTGATTATTTTTTTTCATCTGCAAAATGCCAAAGTTTGTGTAAACCTGCCATGTGAAGCCACCGAGATGAATTTATTAGCAAATTGTAGGCCTTCAGTCGACATGCACCTTAACATTAAACCAATGTAAAGGAGCTGTAGGCATCTCTGTGTCATACCCTAAGTTAAACATTTGCTTGACAGCTTTAATGCTAATAGTGCTCAGTGATTTTTTTTTTTTTAAATTTATTTTTTTGTGGGATTTAAGTATATTGTCGATACACGGTTTACATACAAACGTGCCGTGGTTTTTGACTCTGTTTATTGCTGTCTGAGTGATTCTACAAATCTCCTCCTCTGTTCCTCCCCCTGGCTGACATCCCCCTGGGAGTGCTGGGTGGGGGCAAGTGATGGAAGGTGAATGGATGTGTATTTACAATAGGTGTCTCAGTCTACGTGCAGCATTGCATTGTGGGTAAAGGTTGACATGTGACTGTGGAAACATTCCAGTTCATTGTTTGCATTCCAGCTATGCATCTGTTGCTAAGGAGTGGCCATTTTGGCAGGCTATTGGATATATCTGCTTAGCAGAATCTACTACGGCATTAACGGCACTCAGTTTGATTTGGCTGACTGGATCTCAATTGGAAAGGTGTCATATTAGGCAGGCAGGCAGCCAGTATGTGCAGTAGACAATGATGATATGTGGTCATGTGACAGCGCTCTGGTAGGCTAGCCACCTTAGCACCAATGCTTTGGATTTAAAGAATTCTATCCAATAGGAAAACGGGAGAAACATCTTATATATGCAACGGAAACTTTGTGCCGTGTTCTTTAAACAGAGAACTGGCCATTTTTCAAAAACATTTTTGGCTTAGAAGCCTATGAAAATTTATTTGGTATGAAATTTATTTAACCTCACTGTCAACGCCCACTACTATGGATAGCTATTCTTAATATGCCTTTATCGTGCTAGTTACATTAATAGAGTTTCTGGTATCAAAGCCTAATTCTTCCCACCCATTGTAAAACCAGGTTAAAAAGTGTGTCATGACCATACATTTTTTTTTTTATTTTTTTTTATTTTTTTCTTCTCTCTAGATCTCAACTTAGGGCCTACAATAAAGAATGAAAGGAGATTTCTGGATACATAAATGCAAATAATTTCCGTCATTTTATAAAGGTTGTGCTAATAAAAGGAATGATAACACGCTCTCCATGTTCTCAGCGGTGAGGGGAAGAGGAAGTAATTGCTACTGTTAGCAGAATATGGCTTAAAGCTAAGCTACCATCCATATCCTTATCAAGTAAAGGGTCTTGGTGAGCTTAGAGCCTGTCATGGGAAGCAAAGTGCATGCTGGAGTAGCGTGCCATGCAGTGTTAACCGCTCTAAGAGGAAGCCCACATAAACACGGAGGGACCAGTCACCGATAGAGGGTGGCTATTGCTCCCTAAACCCTAGAGGTCTGAGGCTACAGTGCTACCCACCGAGGCCCTGTGCAGCTTTAAGACACCCAACTACCTGCACGGTAAAATGCCGTGAGCCGCTGAGTCAGGCTGGGAAAGGCTTTGTAATGTGCACAGTTAATTATTACAGCAGTCATTTTACTACAACCAAGTCACTCCCACGCTAACATCTAAATGCAGGCACAAGTGCTGTTCATGGGGCAGGTAGATAGGGGGCAGGCATTTTCTGCCACAGGAAGATTATATGCAGGCTGGCCAGCTGGCAATTGCTCATTCCTCCACCTCTGGGTTCAGCTTGGTCAGCATCACTTGGTCAGTGATGTCATTAACATCCCCCGTATCCCTTGAGGGAAACACTGTGTCTTCCTAGTCATGATACACTCATAAACTTGCGGAATTCAGAGACTCTCCTTGGTCATGGAGTGTAAACTCTGAACACTCCAGGGACTCCTTTGGTAAACTTTCACTGTTGCCTTGGCTACCTGGTCTCTGTTTTGCTGAATAGTTGGAAATCAGAGCTACAATCGTGAACACTGAGGGGAGCCGTGTGATCAAAGTAGTTATGTCACATGGGCCATATTTAATCCCCCGGGTGCCTTGTGACAGAGGAAGCAATGTGGCCATCATCTGATTAAGCAGTGTAAAGCTGCTTGGATAGTTGGCATTTATTCTGACCAGGGACCATCCACCCACATGGCAGATAAGTGCTTATGGAGAAATGGGTGGCTACAGAATTTCTCTTTAACTATTGCACCACCTGCAGTCTTGTGTGCGTTTGACTAAGGGCCTTGGAAAATGCGCTTTCTATTTTTTGCATATTCTCTTCTAAGCCCCATCTCATGGCTTAAAATGTCCGTATTGCGTCAAATCATTAGGGACATGACAAAGGGCATTGTTATGGAAATCCATTGTTAATAATAGTTTTAGAGCAATAAAGTAATTTAGCTTTTCCACTTCCCAGATAAACCTGCACCGTCAAGCGGATTGGCTAAAATATTTTCAGTCTGCTGTAGTTAACACTGCGATGCCTCAGATACAGTCCCATGAGAAGCTTGTTTCAAACATTCTTGGCTGACCGGAGACCTGATTAGTCTTAGGAAAGATGGAATCAGATATGTTCATATGTCTGTGTGTTTACATTTGTGTGTGTAGTGTACATGTGTGTTTGTATGTGTATGAATGTACGTTTTGTACCTGTGAGTCTGTGTGGCTGTGCGTCTTCCTGTCTGGTTCTGTGTGCGTTTGCATTATCACCGAACTGTGTGTGCACGTATCTGTGTGTCTGTTCCCGCATGCCTCAGCGTGCGTTTGTGCTCATCGCTTCCTGTCTCTCTGTGTGTCTGTGAGTATTTTCGTGTGAGCCTGTACCGACAGACTCTCCCCCATTTGAGCATGGCTTCCCCAGCTGAGCTGTCCGTCTGTGTTGCCGGAGGAGTCGGGAGCCCTCTGCGGACGGGAGGCTGTGCACGGCCGCATCACTCGTGCGCGGCACATATTTGCATAGCAGTCTGTTCCCGGGGACCGTGGTTGCGATTATCCTCCGTAAACAGACACGGGCTCCCGTGTTCCCCCGCGTGATGAAAATAGATTTAAGCCCGTCGAGAACGTGTCTTTCAGACAGAGCGCTGTGGTGATGTCACCGAAAATGAGCTCGCCCAGCTGATGGAAAGGACTGCCCCCTGCAGGGGGAGCTAGTCATTCCATCCAGGACGGTGACGCGGTGGTGACAGAAGCCTGCCAAAGATTCTGCGTTCAGCCCCATGAACAGTGATACTACCTCAGTTAGCAGTCCTGAGCCCAAAATTGACCTCATTAGACCACCTGAGCAGACACCCTCATCATCGTAGTATGAAAACATATAGCCGATCGCTGCAGCCAGAGATAATCCCAGTATAAACATTTAGCTGTTTGTATCCCCTGCAGAAACAGGTCTCGGTTGTCATCGTTGCCTGAACTGTGGATTAGTAATGTCTGGGCTGTTAGGGCCCTGGGGCCGCTGAGGAGAGATTCACAGTTCCAGGCGGTCTCCCCCTACCGCAAGTATTCACAGGCTTCCCATAATGCCTTGCTGCAGGACATAACCAGCTCCCAGAATTCTTCGTATATCTCTCCTATATATTTTTATGATGTAATCCAGTCAGAATAACACAGAATCATTGTGAAAATTTTAATGTTTCCTTGTAATCTAAACCAAATGACGATTGGCATGCTATGATGTTAATGCTTGTATTTCTTCTACTGACGGTTTTAAGAAATTTTCAGATGGTGTCATATGCAAACAGAGAAAGCAACCGGGCAAAATATGTTTTTCTTTGCAGCCGCATGTCGAGCCAACTGTGAATTTTTCCCCATTAACGTGAGGAGTTTCTATAACGTCAGGCGAAACATTTGAATGGTGAACACAAGTATGTACAGAAACTGAAAAGTCGATGTCAGAGTGAACAAGCGCAGCACGGCTTCTGCGGGGCGCGTCGCTTCTCGAAGTCGACACGCCGTGGCATTTTGACGGAACGTAATTCGTACAGATGATCGGTGCGTTGCTGAGCGGCTCCTGCTACAGAATTGCCAGCACATCAGGAGAAACGGGATAGACCCCAGGGGATATATCCACTTACATCACTGCTACGTACATTTCCTAACAGAATATACTTTTGTAAAGAGACTTGCATGGTTTACCAGTGTATTTCATTATATTAATCGTTTTAGGTAAAAGCTGGCACAGTGACTCAGCCTCCCTGCTCTGGAGTCGGGGATGCGAACACCCCCCTTCCCCCCAGCTCTGGAAGTGTCGATGTGTGAAGTTTGTATGGTCTTGTCATGTTTGTGTGCATTTCCTTCAACGGTTCTAAAACATGCAGCATAAATGAATTGGCCTCTTCAAATTGCCCGTAGTGCACATGCGACTGTGTCCTGTGATTGGCTGGCTTCCTGTCCAGTGTGTACCCAGTCGTGTGCCCTGTGATTGGCTGGCTTCGCATCCAGCAACCAGAGTGTATCTACTACCTAGTCATGTTCCCGTTGCTACATGGGATAGGCTGCAATCTTATCTGTAATTGTTGTAACTAATTATTGTACATAACCATATAAGACTAATCTTTTTTGTTTTGTGTGCTTCTATCCATCCACTCACTTTTACTAGCTGCATATAACTTAGGATCTGCTTCAGTAGCATCTTAACGAAGCAGAGCGGGTAAAGCAGGCCACACCCCGAACGGGAAGCCAGTGCAATGCAGGTCAAACACAAATGCATTCAGTAAAGGCAATTCAGAATCGTAAATTCGCTTTAAAAATACATTTTTGAAAGATAGGAAGAAACAGGAGTTCCTGGGCAACAGCCAGACAAACACTGGGAGAATCTAGGAACACACACCCACTCATTACTTGTGAAGCCATCATGCTGCTCTTAAATACATCCACATAATTTTACTCAGTTGTGCCATCAAGACTGAGGCAGCCTGGGTTAAGAAGAGTGTTATTTTAAGCATAACTGGCCTTCTTGGGATTTAAATATGCAACTTCAGGTCAGCAACACAATCACCATTGTACACTGTAACGTTAATCATTGTTCCCTGCCTCAATAACAGGGTTCTGGGATGTTCTAGATCCAACCATTGCTATCCACTTACCCTCAGCTCCAGCCAGCTCCAGACAGGGTATTGCTTCTCCATTTCTAAATCTGTTTGTGCTCCATGGCATGCTCCAAAACCTGCCGGGTGCCACTTCCCATGCCGGAATCTTAGTTTCGCAGCCGGGGATTTACCTGACTGGACTATAGATAGCAATGGCCAAATACACCAAATACACTGTGGATCACATTAATTCATGACTTTTAGTAGAATAGCCTATTGGCTCAGGGGCTTTTTAAAAACATTTTTTGTCACTTTTAATTGCATAAAATGAGTAATTACAGTATCTTGTCTATTATGGTAAAGCTCATGTAACTGTGTTTGTCTGATCTACCCATCCAAAATTGTGAATTGAAAGGTTTTGTGACGCCGTTATGATCCACCACTAGACATTTGCCTCCTGAGTGGTAATGATTTCAAGGAGATGCAGTATAATGGTACAGTATAATGGTTTCCATAGTGATGTATTTATGGATGTGGCAGCGTTTATATGGCAGTATTGACGCAATACTTCCATATGATGTCATAATGAGGATGTGCATAGCGGCTGAAAGATGTTAATGCCAACGTGTGCGTGCTGAGAAGTTCGACGTCTGTGGTTTAGGCTGTGCGATTGTGTGGGAGTGGATGTGTTTTATCTGTGTAGGATAATACATTTTATATGAATAAATCTGTTCGGCGATCCTTTTTATCGTGTGAGAGCGTGCACTAATTTGAGTGGGCGGTTTTTGAGTTTGTGTAACCTTTTTTAAGGTCTCGAAAAGTTAATCAGGAATGAATGTTAGGCCTGGACCAGTGTGCACAATGAGAGGCTGGATTTGCAGGTTGATAGCGATGCTCCGTGTCGGAGTCCAGGTTCTGCCGAGCTGTGCTAGGAGTCGGGGCTCCGGAGCATATATACACGTGAGGGCTGAAATGACACTGCTGCGCTCCCATTTACTGCACGGCTCGTGAATCGGAAGAGCGTCATTGAGCTATGTCCGTGTCTCCTTCCGAGTCCATCTTCCCGTCTTCCGTGTTCCTCTTATTTTTCTGTTCCCCACACTTGTAACAAATCGACATCCTTCCAAAAAAAGCCAATCAAACGCCAGAGGCCCATCTCTACATGACTTCCTCTGCCAGGCTAACACAATTGAAAGCCACTTGGTGGGCCTTTAATCCTTATTTATGTCCTGTAGCGGTGATTATAGTGCCTGGGCCAGAGTTGCACTCGTCTAGACATCTGACTAAATGAGGGCGTTTAGCTGTGTGTTCCAGGACGTGCTGTTCTAGCGCCAAGCACCTGTCTGTCTCAGGTAAACAGGATTACAGCCCGAGTTAAATGTGTACACCCGTCAATTATAATGCGTAGGACATGCCATGGTAGCTCCTAAGAATAAAGTCACCATTATTTTGCTTTCTTTTTAGCGACGTCAACTTTTAAATTCATATGCATAAAATTATTATTGATAGTTGTTTAATTGTCGCCTATCTATATGAGCTTTAACTTTAATATGACCTGTTTCAAGTTGTCTAATAAATGGAATTAAGGAACGTAAGCATTTCCGCGACATCTGTGTATCCTATATCTAGACTGGATTTGTGTTTGCTCTGCTATGGCAGTGTCCAAAGCTGTTTATTTATAGAATGAGCTTGGAAATGGCCCTGGAGGTGATGTGAGAATGTGCCAGTTAGTGCTGGTGGAAGGAGACAGATTTCTCAAGAGAGAAACATTCGTTCTCAACATTTTCTCCTCATGCAGGAACGTCCACACAGACCAGTGTTGTCTTTGCTCAAGGGCTAAATGCATTAGCAATGGATGCAAGCTCAAAGTCCCGTGTCACCGGGAGCTCATCGAAGCTTCGTTTTCACCAGCTGACATCGATTAAAATCGATAATGCACGAACATAAAGATTTCCCTTTTAGCCAGACCTAATTTGGTAGACTGTGAAAGTAGTTTTTAAGAAGAGAATAAATATTGAAGTCGCAATCCAGGCGTTACTGCGCATGTGAGGAACGGGGGACATGTGACCGATGTAGATATTCCTCGTGGCCAGCATGTCCTGGACCCAAAAGAGTGGGATTCGTGTCTCCCTCCATGACGCATGCTGGCGGATTTGGCTAATCGCAGGGTGCTTGGCAGCCGACTGCCTAAGGTCAGCATGGGGTGTGGAGGGGGGGGCATCCAGCCTGGTCCTCTAAAGACGCAGAGAGGCATAGCCTTCCGGGCTTTGGGCTAACAGCATCCAAGCGTTCATCTTTACACATGTTTATCTCCTGATCTACAAGCCTGCACAGCTCTGCAGATAATGTGAGAGGATCGCTTATACGCTGATGGCAGGAAAGGGGATTACTAACAAGGGGCAACACGGCTCTAAAACCCCACTCTCACAAGCCAGTTCATCTTAAACCAAGGTCCAATAAATGAGGTTACAGTACATCTGTTTCTACGTGTTATTGCATGTTTCTTTATTCTTTTATACTCACTGGACTGGTAATAGTATGTACTGAGAGCACTGGGATCCCTCCCTGTTTGTTGTGGCTTAAAGGGTATGAAGTACCATTTCCTGTGGGAGTCCAGAGCAGGTCTTTCAAGTCTAGTGGTGTTTATAGTGTGAGGAGACACCAGGACAGAAGGTGACCCCGGACAGGAGACCAGCTGCTTTGTGATTTCTCAGGAGGTTTCTTCGAACACGGTGACTGCAGCTTAATCTTCCGTAGACCACAAAAAAACATGGGCACGTAGACACACACAACTTGACATTGTCTATACCCTGCCATTTTCAGGCTGTAGTTGAGAGGGGGGTAAGGTAAGGTATTCAGGTGGCCACGTCTAAATTAATGGCATCTCAGAAGATGATAAATAGCTGCACTTGACATCACGGTGTCTGATATAATGAAGAACCGCTGAGGGAAAACCCCTACTGCATTGCATTTCATCTCGGAATAGTGCATCCCTAAATGACTGCTAATTACGGCCTTTTCAAGAGTCCCATATAGTATTAATCATCTCAAGATTCTTAAGGAGGAAGAGGGGAAAAAATACAGGGCACTGCTGCAGAGCAGGCTGATCAAGTCAGCTATCTGGTTAAAAAAAAAAAAAAGCTATGTTTTAACCACACGGATAGCTAGTGAGCTGGGATTCACAGAAATGGCTAGCTGGGCTGAACTTTAGCTAGCCACACACACAGCTAGCTAGCAGGGCCACAGCTATCACACAACAAGCTAACTTAAGTACACAAATAGCTGGGTATCAAGGTTTCATCTTGCAAAACAAAAAACTAACTACACTACAGTTAGCATCCCACAGCTACATCTACCTTGGCTACAGCTACAAGCCCACAATACTCTCTGTGTATGCTGTATACAGCTGGATATAGTCGTGTGTGAGCGCTACGAGAATTCACGCCGGTTGTGTTTTATGCACAGTGTACCAACCGCGACGCTGAACCTCAGAAATCTGCTGCGTTTTTACTGATTGACTTAGATGGAGAAAGTGAGTGTGCTCATCTGGACAGACGAGCACTCATTAGCCGAATGTCTACTCTGAGCCTTGGACCGAGACCACAACCAAATCACAGATTTCTCTACAAGCTTGTTACAGTCAAATCTGAAAAGAAAGGGTGCATTAATCAAAAAACAAAGTTTGACCAAAGAAACTGACCGTAACCTTAATTTTCTGCATATATTCACAGTTTTATTCCCTAAATCATCTGTCAATATGTTTGTTTATTCTGCAGGTGAAATCAGATCTTTAAATGCTCCGAATTAATATGAAAATAACTAAGCACATCCCAAACCACCGAGTCAAGCCTTTGGTCAGATGTGCCAGGACACTTAATAATTGTCAATCCTGATTGAGTGATATGCGGTCAAACTGATATGTTGAGCCATAACGGAAAAGGCTTCCAACCCTTATGCTGGAAAGAACAGCCAGCTTCATAAATCACTTTGACGCAGGTTCTATGTCAGCATTATCATTTGATGGCTCTTTCTTATTCCTATCTGGGGTTTGTGAAAGACTGGCTATTTAAAGAAATAGATCACGGACACAGTGAGGCAATTTGCGGTGGTGTTCCACAGTCCCATAGCTGATAATGTTCTGTGGGTCGGTTGTGTTCTCAAACAGGACATCAGTGGTGTTCCACAGTCACATACGTAGGCCTGGCTGATACTGTTCTGTGGGTCGGTTGTGTTCTCAAACAGAACATCAGTGGTGTTCCACAGTCATATAGTTGATTATGTTCCGTGGGTAGGTTCTGTTCTCATCGTCCTCCTTAGATCATCAGTGTTAGTCATATTGCTTTTTTCCCCACTTCTCTACATCACTGTGTTCTGCTTTTGGTGGCTCTCAAATCAAGTCAGCTGCCAGTTCCTTCTCAATCCCCAGTGTCACCTTGTTCTTGGTGGTGTCCCAAAGGAAAAAGACACTCACTGACACTTAGGAAGTGACACACATCAAACATTGACCATTTGCTGTACCTGCTTATCAAAACATATTGGAAAATCATTTTTATTTTGATGTTTTTGGTGTCCTTGCATTAGAACCCCTCCTCCATTATACAGCCACAGTTTTGACGTAAGGGATTGCTAGTTTGTTCTTTAATGGCTACTGGACATCGAAATGCCCAGTTTGTCTTTTGCACACTGTTTTGATTGCTGTTTTGTGTCACCTTCGAACAGCCGGGGACTGTTGCAGAACTGCATATTAACATGAAGACTCGTTCCTCCTTTCAGAGGGGCACCTCCATTTGGACAGGATGTCAGTCAAACAGGCTGAAGAAGACCTTGCATCCATCATGTAACATAAAAACCATGCCAGTGAGCGGTATGTCCCCTGGCCACTGCCACGTGCTCGATGCTGCCTGAACTATGCACCATTACCAAGGCAACATGCAGCATTCCCACTACTCGGCCTCACATTACTAGTGCTGCTGATACCATCCATATTCAAAACACATACACTAAACTGCATGGATCATGCCCAAGGAGAGATGTTAAATGCCTTTACTGTGGAGCTCTGCTGTGGGTTTTGGTGATAAGCAAAGCTGCCTGGATATGGGTCTGGATATGGATGGGTTTTGATCACAGCTCAGTTGAGTAGGGCAGTTAAAGCCCAGCGACAGAAATTATGCTGTATGGCTCTGCTGGTTTGGTGTTTGTGTCTGTAACTGGAGGGTTGTTGGTTTAACCCCCCCCCCCCCCCAAACCAGCAAAACCCTAAATCAGTGTTGGTCCCTTAAGCAAGGTCATTAACCTCAAAACTGCTCTAGGGGTGCTGGGTAAATGACTGACCCTGTGCTCTGACCCCAAGCTTCCTTCCACTTTTATGTTAAATTCACTTTTATTTATTTAGCGCCTTTAACAAAGAGCATTATCACAAAACATATTCACGGAAAGCAAAATAGGTTATGCAAAAAGGTTCCTCCCTATGTGCAGTGTGGAATGGTACAAATAGCTAATAAAGATTTTTTGTGAATAGTTATCCAAGATAATTAAATATTATAGGTTCATTAGGCGACACTGCGGCAAGGACTGAAATGTGATGTAGTCCTGAGAAGCCCTGATTAATCTGTTACATCTGACCCAGTCATTTTATTGTACTGGGCTCTGCAGAGAAGTCCCTGTCGGCAAATCAAAAGGAACAGGCTCTCAGCAGGCAGCAGGCCAGCTGTTCATGTCTGTCTTCAGCTTCTTAGCAGTTGGGAAAATATTGCTCCTCAACAATCAACACTTCATCAGTATGTCCCTCAGAGTGGATTGTTCCAATCAGTAGGTCTGGGTTTCACACAGAAATGCTTGCCTACTTTTAGGAACACCAGTGACATGCGTTGCTGATGCCATCTTCCTTGGAGGCTCCTCTCTTCTGGTCTCTTTCAGAAGATCCTGCTATAACAACACTTCAACTTGGCAGTTCGGTGAAGCTTCTGCATTGGCTAAATCGTCTATTTTCGGAGAAATGCAGATCTATGCTAAAATGTGCTCATTTTCTGATTAAATGTGTAAATAATGAGCACATGTCATGTTGAATCCTAATGCGTATGGACGTAAAGGGGAAATGAGTTCTGTTCCTTGTGTTTGGTGAGGCCACGTGGGAATGAACCTACAATCTAACGATACCAGGGCAGATGTTCTGACCACAGGGCCAGGAACACAGCTGTCTCTGGTTGATAAATATCAAGCCCATCACTGCAGGGACTTTGTCTCTCAGCTCGTTTGTTAGAGTGACTGATGAACGGATGCACAAAGTACACATTTCAGCTCCACCCGAATTACGGAATGTCCAGCCAAACTGTAATTACAATAGAGGCTCCAGAGAAACCATGAGGTGAGTGGAGCCTGTTAATGAGAATTAAAAGGTAATGCTGGCCAAAGTATTCATGGCTCTCACTCTAAATAAATGCTTTCCCTCTCTCTCTCCTTTACTCTTCAACCCTTTCTGTCACTTCGCTTAAGTCTCCCCTGCTCTTTTTTCCGCAGATGGCGCGTGGTAGACACAGCGGCTTTTCCGCGATGCGAGACGATGAGAAGACACCAGACTGTCAGTGGTGTGTCACTCTCTCTGGGTGCTCATCACCCAGCCTAAACATTAACGTACGGTGAGTGTGTTACCGAACTCCCGAGTGAGTGAACGAACTACACACGGCACAAAACGGACAGCAGTGCAGCGATCCTACTGCCAGATTAAAAGAATTCTTTCGGCGCTTTTTCGGACAGGACTGTGCTTCCTTTGAGAGTGAGAAGATTATCAGAGAAGTCTAATTAGTAAATGACCTTGAGGTCAGTGAGATTTAAAACAGGGACCCCAGGAATCGCTCTGTTGATAGTTTTCATCACTGCACCAGTAGATACGTCAGCACCACCAACCATCACCCAGCAGTCCACGCGTACTCCTTCAGCTCTCACGGGAGCTGAGGGGATGAAGGTTCTCTCGCCTTCATCGGCTCCTGCTTCCTGCCTGCTTCCAATGGCAGCAGAAACTGGCACGCTTTTCCCATGATTCTGTGCCACAGTCCTGATCACATGATGCTCTATATTTAAAATATGGCTCACTTTCTTTATCTCTGGATGGACAGATATTGCCCCAGGCCAAAGAACGTACTTGTTAACAATTACAGTGATTCGTTTATATGCACATAATGTTACAGAAAACAGTGGAACGCTGGGCTCCTGCGTGGCGTGTGAAAATAAATATGCGTGTGCTTGTTCTTTGCGTTCATGCGTGCACACGGGCTGGCATGTGGCTTAAATTAGACAAGCATTCCAATAACCAAAGATTCCAATTAAATTCGAGTCCCAATTAAAAATCAACATAATGAACAGCAGGCTTCATCTCTTTCTCACTTCCTCCTCATTACCTCGCAGTTAATGCGAATTCGCGGAGTTGAAAATAAAAACAGTAATAATTTCTTTATTGCTTCCTCATTGCGGGCAATGCTTCGGATCATTTCAATAAAGAAGCATCATATTCATCACACCCAGACAGGAAATTGTGCTGATGCTGGCATAGCCTCTATTCAGCTTGTTTTAATGGGATGACTGCCCAGTCTCTTAAACGAGACTGAGCCCAGATAACAGGTTTCAGTAGCTGATGCCTGCCGCTGCTGTGGACCCCCCTTCCCCGCCCAGGCAAGCGGGATCATTTTTGCGAGAACCCTCGGCCGCATTCCGATAGCACGCCAGCATTCTGACCGAGGGGGCGGGAAACGAGTGATGTCATAACGGGCTCTCTCGGCTTCCCCTGCTGTTTCCCCAGGCCTTATCATCCGCGTGACGCGTGGCGGGTTCCCACGCGCTGCTCCCAATCGCTGGCCCGCAGCGAATGCTTCCCTTGAGACGAAACGATTAGCGACGGGGGACCGTGTACGTTCTGTGATAGCTCTTCTCCTGGCCCACTTTGAGGCCGGATCCTTTTTTTGGACGGCGTGAAGGCACGGGAGGACGTGTAATTTTTGATTCCACACTGGTGCGAGGGTGGAGAGAGAAATCCAGAAATAGAAGTGTTTGACTTGCATTTCATGGTGACACTGCTCTACATGTTGGTGTGCGTATCCTTCAGTCATGTGCAGGGCACGATCAGTCGAGATCTGCGGCACGAATTCATTTTCAGGATTCAGTATCCGTCTGTGTCTTGCATTTGATAATCAGTTAGTAGGGGAAGGTGCGTGTACTACTTGTAAAATATGACATCTTCTCTTAGCATGCATACAGCCCTGACAGGAAAGACAGAACAGCTAGCCCATGGGGTAGGCACTGGGGATACTGATACAAAATTTCCTGCCTGCTTTTAGAGTATATGCATATGTAAAACTGTGCTGGCATGTGTGTTTTTATGAACATAAAATAAATTTTTATAGCAGGAAAGTTCCACAGTAAAACCACTCAGCTTTCAGCTTGATGATGAAGAATGTTCTTAAACGAGACGTGTGGCATCTAGCTAAGCACATAAGCTGACCGTTGAACCAAGCATATAGCATCTCAGTAAATGCTGACGGTTGAACAGAAACACCGGAAGCTAGCTGGTGAGGAAGCTGCCATGGACTGGAAGGTGGATCTGGGCCAGAATCAAAAACAAAAACGCATACGGGAACGAAGGCAGGTAACAGCCAGCAATGAGCATTGCTAAGTCATCAGTTAAAACAGAATCACTATGGGTGCAAATCCCATAGTGAGCCAAGTACCCATATTACTAGAGCAAGACCCTTAACCCCAGTACTGCTCTGAGGGTCCCAGATAAATGACGTAAAATTAGGTCAAAACTGTAACCTTGATTAACAAAAGTGACAGCTAAGTAGCTACATGAAAATGTAATGACTATCGAAGAGGCCAAAATACAGGCGTCAATGTTAAGGACCACGCAGGTTACGTACCACGTACGTTTTTTGCCGTATCTAAAGATCACTCTGTACCGTAGCATTATTAAGGAGAGCTGTAGAAGTCTGACAGGACCGCTGGTTTCTAACATGGCTTTGTGTTTAGACAACAGAGTTCATTGGTTTAAGTTTGTTTGTTGCGTATTGGTACTATTAGCCTCTTGGAGGGTATAAAGTATATGTCGTAATATTGTAGAAAAAAATGACATGTGTCTGGGGATAGCTGTTGTTTTGTTTTGAAGTGGTTGTGTAAATGAGAGGCCCCCTCTGCCGTGACAGCCATATCTGAAAGTTGCTGTCAGACCTGCCTATCGGTCTCCTTTGGAGTGGCACTGGACTGCTATCGTTAGCTGGATCGGGGAGGCTGGGCAGCCATGTCCTCCTACATGTCACCACTGCGGCAGTATTGGAACCCCGGCCCGCCCCCTACTCAAAATACATTTCACCTCCTTTGTCCCCAAAGCTTTGGATACGCATTTTTCATTTGGAATTCGGACATCAAAGGCCACTTAGAGCAGTGGGCCCGTTTTCTCTTGACACGCCACACAGTTCCTAGAGATGGAGGTTAGGGCAGTTAGCTTGGTGTTGGTTTACTGTACTGTGCTGCTAACCTAACATCATGTAGGGTGAAACATTGTACACCTGGCTGGGCATCGCCCTCTAAATCCTTGGATGGGCATCTTCCTCTAGATCCTTGGATGGGGCATCTCCCTGCTGGAGCGGATGCCTCTGTTCTCTCCTCAGGGAATCATGGAACTGCAACCAGTTTACCCACGACTGAACATGGCAACTAATTAACATGGCTACAGTTGGCATCCGGCAAAGGCAATAGAGCTGGCACAGAGAACACCAGACAATGTGGGGCAGCTCCCAGCTTGCTTTAGCTTGACGATTAGGCCTGTTTTTAAGTTCCCTTTTCCCGAGTCACCTGGACTAATTGTCTTCTCACCAAGGTCTTCATATGTTGTCACAGTCATCATGAAATACTAGCTGTTTTGGGACCTTCCACTCTACCTTTCCCCAAATGTCACAGAATACTCTTTGGTGCATTCACTGGTCCACAGGAAGATTCTACCGGGGTAAACAGGGTACTTGTGCATGATTACCAAGACAATTTCTCATTTGAAAGCAAGTCATGGGCACTACATTACATAAAAAATTACAGAATATGTTACACAGAGGTATGGCTCCACACGTGGCGTTAACTGATACTTACTGTGAGTCATGTGAGTAACTTTAGAAAAGCAGGTTGCCATCAGGGCAGAAGAATGTCCAGAGTCTGCATTTGTGGCGGTCAAGTGGAGAGCAGGTAAAAGGCGGGAATTTGCCATATAGTGATGCCTGAGTAACAGAAAGCTTCTCACGCACACACAGAAGTGAGTGCGATTATCCAGGCAGCAGTTCAGGTATAAAATGTTTTCAAGAGGCAAAGGCAGTCTGACTTGTTAGCCTCTGATTATCTGGGCACAGTAAGGCCAGAGAATTTTCTTGCACCCCATTATTCAGTCTTTGGTAAAACACCTTTTGAAACCACACGTCGGGTCA
The DNA here is from genome assembly GCA_009936485.2 of Gymnarchus niloticus. Taxonomy (NCBI): domain Eukaryota; kingdom Metazoa; phylum Chordata; class Actinopteri; order Osteoglossiformes; family Gymnarchidae; genus Gymnarchus; species Gymnarchus niloticus. The sequence goes on from JAACJT020000052.1 coordinate 6,321,225, forward strand.
GTTGTCCTGAGCAAGGGGAGAGTAGGCCAACCGGAATCTCCTTCGAGACCTGGCACTGTCCCATTTTTGCCTGCAGTCCCCACTTGAAATCGACATGATTTCCAGCGGAAACAGGAAGGACTTGGCCTGTGTTTTCATAGATATGGAAGAATCCAGGAAGCTCTTAAATGTTTAAAACCAGTTAAATGGGAGCCACATCAAAAATGCATGGAAGCTTCAGACGGGAGATTTACGGGGCTGAAGCAGATCTGAAATATTTAAAGGAAAAAGTTTTATGGCTTTCATCTCAGCACTGGGTCCTAGAACACGAGAGGAGGAAACACCGGTGCTTTGGGCAATGTGATGCGACATGATGCTCTCTCTTCAGTACTGCAGTCTGAGGCTGAGATGCGTGATACTGTGCATATTTGCATGAGATTAGCTTGGCAACTCATGGGGGACACTTTGTCATTGACTGGTTTAACCCAGTTCCAGTTGGTAGCATTATTGATTTCCTTTATGTTAAACTACCCACCACAGGTTGGAAGCTTCAGTCTACTGTATATGTTGAAACTTATCAACATAATCCTGCACTAGGTGAGTGATTATGATGGATGGATGGATGGATATTGTAAATAGTGTATATCTGTTGTCAGGCTTTTACTTTGTTCCTTTTTCTTTTCAGGGACAGCTCCCTAGTTGAGCAGCTCATGCCGTGGAGAGCAACAAGATAAAGGAGAGACCAGCTGTAATCTCATTGGCACTGGACGTGGAAGCCAGCTGAAGCTGTGTAACCTCTCAGGACCCAGCACGGCGAGTGCCTGTGGCCCAGCTTCAGAATCACTCACCCAGAGTCACAGAACAGATGGGCAGAAGGGGTACATCTGGGCCAAAGCAGAACATATTTCCTCGGCCTCGAGCTGCAGTGGCCAGTCGTAGTGATGTGAGGTGAGCTTCAGAAGTGGCAGGTGTGTAATTACTCTGGGGGACAGAGAAGTGTGGGGACCACAAAACAAATAAAAAAAGCTGGACCTGCGTTTTAAATTTAATTCAGGGTCATCCCTCAGTTGGGGGGTGGGGGGTAGCAGATGGCAAGAGGACTGTGCCTTGTATCTTTGGCCTCTGTGGTCACGAGTGGCCGTCTGTCTTGCATGCTTTTATTCTCGGTGGCACGTTTCAGGGAAGCCGCCCAAACCTTCAGAGCCTCCAGCAGGCATGCAGCGCCGTTCACCTCGTAAACCTATAAAACAATGTGTAAAAGGCACCTCTACCCAAATCATTTATGCATGCACTGTTAACATTTATTGGGAGAACGTAAAAATATATAACGCGTTCAGACAGAGGCGGTCGTAACAGACGGCCTGAGCAGGAAAGGAGGTCAGGGAGGGAGGCCCGTTTGGACGCTTCGGTTTCACCAGGTGCAGCCCTTCAGCGTCAGAAGCAGGATGGAGGTGCCGTTGGTCTGCGTGTTTGCAGTGACCCCTTTTCAGGTGTTTAAGTGTATGTATTTGTATTTATCGTGACCTTTGAAGGACTGCGCAACTTCATCTCACACCTTTATAATACCCTTACAAATGTTTATGGCTGATTTTAGTAGCTTGTGTACAAGGATTTTAAGAATAAAACACAGACACGGCAACACACACGCGTATATGTAATGGTCACACATTACCAGGAATCACCCAAGACTTAGCATCTCCATATCAGAGACACCAGTTAACCTAACTGCACATCTCTGGACTGCCAGAGAAAATCCACTCAACTCTGGGGCCTAATCCTATCTATGACAACCCTAACCCTTACCCAGCCCTAAACTTAACCATAAGTAACCCAACAAAATACAAGACTTTTGCCTATTTAGGTTTTTTGTTTGCATTCACAGATAACAAAATTGAGTTTTTCCTTGAGGGGACGTGACAAATGTCCCCATGAGGTAAAAAGTAACAGTTTTTCATTCCTCCAGGGGACATTGTGTCCCCAGATCATTAGAACTACATGTATACGCACACATAGATTCAAACCCCCGACCCTGGAAGTTTGATGCAACAGTGCTGCACGCTGAACCATCGTGCTGCCCTCTGTATTGTGATGTAATGGCTTAAATGTTCACTTTGGCAGTTTTCTTCACAGGCTCTCTCTTAACAGACATTATGGCATTAGGCGAAGGTCTGAGAGGCGTCGTGATGAAAGCTCCTTCGTTCCATATCTCCGTCATCTCCATGGCATGGTAATTACAGCATTTCTTTTTTAAACGCTGTGCCCATTTTCCTGGAGGAGTGATATTTAAACGAACAGCTAATGAAGAACAGGTTATTAGCCTTTTTATCTTAGTCTCTGTTGATCTGCAAGCCAATGAACTTCCAGCACTCCTTGGAGGAGAACACGCGTACAAAGCAATCGTCATGACGACTAACGAGCACGGACTTGACGCAACCCCGATCGTAGCATCAAGATACTTCCACTCTTTTGTGTTTTTTTTTTTTTTTTTTTTTTGTTCCAATTCCACTCTGATTCTGGCAAAGACGTAAATTCTGTCATCTGTGGAGGGGATTAAAACGGAAATGTCAGAAAAGAGAGCTGAAACACTGTGATGGAGGAATGTCCAGAAATAGATGATGGTGGTAAAGACCACATGACGGAACAGCTGCCTCACGAGGACCAGATTGAACTGGAAAGCTCACTCATTCATTTCCGCTGGCTCCGGTGAATGCCAATGATTACATTTCTCACCCATCCTGGATTGCGTTCCTCAAAAAAGTTGCGGAAAAACTTCCGTTTTGAAAGTCGATTTCTATCGATGGGGACCAAAACTCAAAACGGATTTTTTTTTTTTTTTTTTTTTACATGCGACGGCAGTAGTGAAAATGCTCGTTTCTGTTCCACGAGAGTTTCTGGAACATTTGCAGGCCTTGCATTATCTGTGCCATGTTTTAAATGTCGCACGATCTGTCAAAGCGCTTAGTGTGAAAATACTTTTTAATTAAACTCGTTGCACTAGAACTAGAATGATGTTTCCACAGTCATGTGACTTTCAACAAACTAGCAAAATCTGAATTTAAGTCGAGTTTTTTGTTTTGAGTTAATTTTTTGAGTTTTTCGATTTCAAGCCTGATATCATTCAGCTGATATTTAACATGCTGCAACTCCAGGTCGTCGTGTTAGTTGAAAAATTTAATCGCTGAACTGCATTTCGGAGACCACCACATTGTGTCTCATTTGCTAGCGTGTATGAGCTGTCACTTGCAGTGGACCTTCCAAATAGTGCTGCGTTCTTTACCACGTGTATTAGAAGCCCAGGCAGAGGCCCTTAGCCTCAATATTTAACAACAGAAAAAATTTTAACTTGTCAACTGGGGGGAAAAGAATGGTCTCCCGCTTGATGGAGTCAAGCAAAGTCTTTGAGGAAAGGCAATTCAGACAGAAGTCAGCCTTATCGCTGTGCTACCTGCCCTGCAGTCTGAAAGTTGCCATGGACAGCTCTACTGGAGCTGCCTCTCCTGGAACACTAGTGCAGCGCTGAGCTATTTTTGTGCCGGGTGGTCCATTCTGACACATTTAATCCATAACACCGTCCATCACGTTTGTGCCACTAGCCATAGATAACAAGCGATCCTTGTCTGCTTTTTAAATACCTTTCAGAGACGCATATCTGCAGTGAAGGAAAATTGATCCAAACCATGCTTGTCTTAAGGTGAACTGCTATAGGCAGGTCTATAGCTAAACTGTTTTTTGACTTTTCAAGCACAAAGCAATTGCCAGGACATCTGTATCGTTACTAAGTCAAAATTCAGGATTTCACAAGATCATAGTTTCACAAGCATTGATTATAGGATCCGCTAATCAATGAGTGGTCAGCGTTTCTAAAAAGTCTCTATTGACAGAGTGCTGTTGAGGAGTCCAGCTCCAAACAACTCATACTCACTGAATCCAAATTGTTGAGATGATCTGCTGTGGATGAAATCTAACCCCTGGCCAAGGCTGGGTGTGTAAACGTGCTCCACTAAAGCCCCATTGTCACCTTGGTGCCCCTTTAAAGGTCAGAGAATGCACTGAAACCGAGGTCCGCTTATGCCCCAGACCACTGGCTACGCTGTGGCCTTGCAGAGTAACATGGTCTTTAAACACTCTTTGGTTCGCATAAGCCCTGTATTAATCTGTGTGACTGTATTAGTGGAAAAGTCAGAAAGTGATGCATCTTGGCCCTGTGTGAAATACACCATTCAGACATTTAATAGAAAAAAAGACACTTTATTATCTTATACATTCATCTCTGGGTATAATAATTATTATAATAATATCGGTACATCAAAAATAATAATAATTGTAGTTATATTTAGAAAACTAAGCTGTTAAACTACTCTTTACATCTCTTAAAAACATAGTTTTGTTTTAGTTATTTTATATTTATTTCTGCCAACAAAAATAAAAAAAGATCACAGATAAAAGTTAGAAAGTAGCGGCTGAATATGGGGGGGGGGGGGGCATTTAGACTTTTGAGATGTCGCTTATGTGACACCAGTGGTGGGAATGAAGGTTCACATGCAGCTGAGAGGATCCGTTACCTGCTCGGGATTGACTGGCAGGAGCGAAGGCTTCCTTACCTTAGTCCAACAACAACAGCAGATATCAGGCTTCGAGTCATCCTGTCAAGCAAAAGCTGAAAACAACGGGAAAAATTTGCATTCTGCTTTGTTGTGTCTTTCATTCCCCAAAGAAGTAGGTCTATATCCACGTTAATGCCAGGTTCTCGGTGTGTACTGACAGAAGCTATAAAGAAGTCAACACAAGGGTGTGACGGAGGGTCGGACAGGGAGCGGCAGTGGATGAAGTCGTCGCTCCTGGTGGTTCCTTTCGGGGAAGGTTTGGTATCCGGGGGAATCCTCTATTGGATGAATGATGAATGGAGAGCACCGCTGTTCTCTGCAAGGTCAGGAAGCAGACCCCTCACAGGCCTAAACGAGGGCCCGTCGCAACACAAGTCAAGATCCATCAAAGCTGTAAGAGAAATTGGGCCAGATGCCTTCACTGGTTGTATTTATGAGTGTATGTGTGTTTTATTTAATGAGCAAGGCAAGGTGTTTTTTCTTTTTAGTTTATTTGTGATCTTCCTACCTGTCCCAGAGCTTCACACTCCGACAGGTGTTGGTGCAGCAGCCAGCCGACATCAGAACTGCAGAACAAACACACACACAGGAAGACATCCTTAAGAACCTGATGAAGATGGAATGGGAGCAAGCCCATGTAGTAAGTGCAGTTTTAGCTCTGGCTGTTTTCATTTTTATTACCTTGACAGTCAACTGTGAGCGCAAAGTCATATTCAGGACATGAATGCAAAACACAAGGAGGCAGAAAATACAGACCTGTAAAAAGTTAGCGAACAGGAAGACAAAGCATTTTAAATAATAATATTCTGATAGACTGTAGAGTTGTGTAACCTCAGAATCCAAGGATCTGAGAATGATCAAAACATATACAATTCCTCTAAGTTACTCCTCCAGTGTACATCATCTACTAGTTCCTAAACACAGCCATTTTTATGCAAAAAAAAAAAAGTAATATTATCTTTGTAATGTGTCACTTCGGAGGGTCAAGATCTGGTCTGTGAGTCAGTCATAGCTATTCTCTAAGGCTGCAGTCACCACGGTGACAGTCGGCTGAGCTCGGCTCAAATGTCTGGCTTTCCTGTCTGCTTCTCATGCCTCGGTGACCCCACACACACACTGCTAGTTTCAGACTGGCGGTGGAGAAGCACGTGCAACCAAAGGTGTGATGCGACGTGTTTACGTGGTGTTAAAAGGAGTCTTCTGCTAACACTAACACGGTATCACACACAGTGACACCCACGTACACATACGTCGCGGAGTCTGTCTGGTGGTGTTTGGCGCCACACAGAGAACCCAAGTCTTGTAGAAGGGGTTCTTTTTTAACATGCAGCTAAAAATAGATCATCGCTTTCTCTTACGAGGCACTGCGATATCTCCTAATCTGTGCAATTACTCTCCCGTGATGGACACACATTGGGCCGTGAATGATTCACAGACTCACAGCTCAAGATCCCCACCTGCACTGACCTGCAAGCATCAGGAAAGACTGCTTCTACAAGATCTAAGATTTTGGAAGTATCCATCTACTGTGCCTTGAGTGATTGCGGTTTAACACCTAACGACTATTCTTACCTCATGTTCATTTTCCATTGCGCAGTCATACAAAACTTTCTTTCCAGTAAGTGCTTTCCCATTGGTGGGTGTTGTGGCTCGGTGGTTAGCACCGTTGGCCCTTACCTCCAGAGTTGGGACAGAGCTTCAGATCACAACCAAAATGGTTGCATATGCAATGAGAGTACAACTTAAATGGTCGCATCTGTGTGAGCCTATGATAAATATTAGGATGTTTTGCTCCGACACAGATACCGTGTTAACGAACCGTGATTGAAAGTTGTTTTTTTTTTTTTTTCTTCACTGCCTCAGTGTATCTTTTTTGTCGTCTTTAGCTGAGTTGGTCTCTCCCTACCTGCACGCAGAAGTACGTACGTATACGCACGCTGATGATAAAAGGCACGAAACAATCTCTTTAGCTGTGGTATTAACATCTTCCAAAAACGAAGAGGTCTATAGCCGCTTATTTTAAAAAAAACAAAACGAAAAAGAGGAGGTGGCTGGTGGAGAGGGAGAGCCAAAGAGAGGTCAGTACCCCTGGTTGCAGTACGAGGGCAACACTATGTTGTGTGCACGTTGTAGGCCATGTGGCCCATCCATTGCAGGAAACTCTAAACTTGTTACCAGGTCAACACATTTTCAGCTCGAATCTTTGAAGATGAACAATGACAGAGGGGGGAAAAAAAATTAAAAATACAAAAAACCTGCAGGGACCGTTGCATAACCCGAAACAATGAACCCTTCCTAATTTTTTCAGCGGTTAGATGAAAGTAATCGTTCGATGGAAGAGAATGAAATGGTAATTAAGTCTAACACTGCATACAATATAGCGAAACAGGAACTCCTGTTCACAAAATGCACATCACAGATCACACTGATGAAAAAGAACAGGTTGAAAGTGAATCCAACCTATGCCAACGATACGGCATGTGCACAGTTTATAAGTGTAACATCAGACAACCTTCTAAAAAAAAAAACTGCTGCCAAAACTGCCTACACCCCGTACCTATCATTTATGATAGATGGTGCTACCTACATCCCCGCCAAGATGACGTCTGTGCCCGTGTTATTGACAAAGGAAGACCGTCCAATCTCCTAATTGGCCATATTGAAGTTGAACACGCACATGCAAAAGGTAAGAGGTGTGCGTGTGTCACTTCTCTGTTTGCATGTAATGATAAATTATGAAAAACGCGCTATAAGTTAATTAAGATTGCCTAATATGGAGGTATGCAAATTCAGACAACTATTCACCAGCACGCAAGGTCATTGATTAATACCATGCTGCACCAGAAAAGTGTGCGACCAAATCATGTGCTGGTGTGGCCAACTGAGAAAGTGGAAAAGTTAGTCTGGAGCCCTGTGGGGGCTCAATCCCTCCTCCGCTGTGTGCGTGGAGCTTGCATGTTCTCCCCATCGTTCACAGGTTTTCTCCAGGTACTTCAGTTTCTTCCCATAGTCCAAAGACATGCAGTCTAGGCTGATAGGCAATTCTAAATTGCCTGCTGTGTGTGATTGTGTCCTGTAATGAGTTGGCACCTCATCCATGGTGTCCCTAAGCTGACTGGGAGGGGATCCGGCATAAGATAAAATGTATGGATGTGTTACCATTACTGTGTAAGAAGCCATACATGCCACAGTCCATACGAGAAAACTTTGCTATGTTCCACCATGACCGCATCTTTGCAGAGTAAATTAGATTCATAAAGAAGCATGTTTTGCACAGTGCTGCTCATAAAACTTCATCAGAACAGTAAATCCTTCAGTAAATATTGCAGACGTGAAAAATGTTTATGTGCCAAACATCTTATCCTTGTTTCAGCAAAGATTACTATGATGAAATCTGAAGCTACTAGTCCAAAATTTCTCAAACAATTCTCTGCTTACAGCCTGTGATATGGTACACCTCAAAAGCTATCTGGACTATATAGTCCAAATTGTGTGGACAGGGTGTCACGGTAGCTCACTGGTTCACACTTTTGCTTCATAACCCCCCAGGGTTGGGGGTTCGGTTCCCACTTCTGTTCTGTGTGTATAAAGTTTGCATGAGTTTCCTTTGATTTCAAAGATTGCCTCCTGTAGTCCAAATACATGCGGTTAAGCTAAGTGGCATCTTTAAATTTACCCATAGTGTGTGTTTGTGTCGCGGGATAGATTTGCAGGGTGTACCTGTGCTGGGTGCTGCCTGGGATAGGCTTCAGGCCCCCCTGTGACCTTGACTAAGATGGATAGATGGCTGTTTGTGTGACTGTCTGGATAAATGATTATAATGGACCAAAAAAAATCCATCTTAATTTGTCGTCGTTCTTGTATGGCATTCGTAAAAAACAAGTCCAAAACCACAAATAAGATCTGCCATAAGAACTTCGTATTAAATGTTATGTGTTTCACAGTGACATTTTAGTGATTAGAAAATTGAAAAGGTGACATTTTGTGTTCCACTCAAACACTCTTTACAGTGAGGGATATCAAGACAGGTCCTCACTTTATTATAACTTAAAAAAAAAAATAGAGCCCTGATTATTTGACGTTTATCATAACTGTAATTTAATAATACCCCTCTTTCCCTTTTTTGAGATTATCAGAAAAGACCATTGATTTAACTTGTCGTTTTCCACTTATTGATTTATTCCAGCCACTTTAAAAGCCCGATTCCTTTGTCAGCTGGGGGTCCCTCACTTCTCTGCTATTCTGCCCCATTTATAATGTCATGAGGAACCAACAACAAGGTCCTGACAGCTCGGTGCACTCCAGGGCAAAACACAGATTCAAAGTTGGAAGGTATGCATCAAACACCGGAACTTCATCGTAATGAATTGACAGCATGCTGGTATTTTATAAAAAAATAAGCCACTTGTATACATCTGCATTCCTGCTGGCATGTCAATGGGCTGTACAATAACACGGCTGGGCCTCCACTCTTTGTTATCCCATGGGATATAAATTGCCTGCCTGAAATTATTACACGTTTGTCGGCCTCCATCCTCTCCCTATTAGGCAGACCAGCTGCCCACTTTTTGCAGAGGCATCTGGAACGAAGGGGGAAAACACTACTATCGCCTTCTGTATCAAATCTCAGCCTTATTATTTCCAGTTATTGGTTCGCCTTCATACATGTTCTTCCACATTGCTTTTTTGGTTTTGGCAGTCTGATTGGCATTTTTGGTGTTTATGGCTTCCCATAGCCAGATATGTCACGCTATTTTCTTCACCATTCCTCAATACAAAATGGCCTCTGAGCTCCACATCAGCTAAATACTTGGGTATTCAGAAAGTCTGCAAAATGACTGTTATTGAATATCAGTTGCCATGACTACTCAACAGGTCTCAGGGAGTATGTTCTAGTTAAAGAATTACAAGGAATCACTCCAGTCTGTGTAATACACTTGAATAACCAGGAGGACATTCCATATGTCATCTACAGGAGTTTATGGTGCAGACTCTCAAAGCAGAAGGCTTCTTGATTTTAATTTCACCACTTGGAAATCAAAGTGAAACGAATTCTTAGTCACATTTTTTGTTTCACATCGCTATTTTGTGATTTTTGAAGGGTTAATTTGGCCTTTCCTTGTGTTTCGCATTATGCACAATTTATGACAAAACATTTAATGTTTCACAAGGCTGGAACAGGACCACACTCGGTATCTTGTAATTTCGCATCACATTCCTCAGAGCATTTTGAATATGTGACATTAATTATGTAACACAGGGTAAAAAAAAAAAAAAAAAATCATTAATAGATCACTTTTTTTTTAAAGCCAAAAAAAAATCTGTTTTGCAACAATGGCATACAAGACACTCCCAAGGTATTGTGTGTAATAAAAGTAATACCTCTACTACCTGAACAAATCTTAAATTTAAGTATCCACGGCTCCCAAGGGTTTATTTCTGTGCAACACGATTATGAAAAAGTGTAAACAAATAAACATTGGTAGTATGAATTCTTATGTATGCTTATTATTGATTAGCTATGGCAACTTCTATTCAGGCTGTCATAATTTACACTGCACTCTTATCTCAAGCTGTGTGAGACACAGAGTTTATATATTTTCTGTGTTCTAACCTGATTTGCTGAACCGATTCACGTGGCTGATGCTGATTTGCTGAACCATTTCATGTGCTAGGTATTGATTGGCTGAACCCCCAGCTGCTGCTGCGCCTTTGTGGAGTTACTCTCAGACATCCAGGGGAACCTGTGATAGCACTGGTGCTACTGAATTGGATGGCCATTTTTCAGGGGGTCCTTCTGCGAACATAGCATCAAACCTAGCGGAATGTCTGGGCCATGTTATCCTCTCTTACCCAGGGTTCAGGGATGTGCATCCCTCATTGGCTGCTCATCTAGCAGGAGATAATGGTTTGAGTAAGGACACTGGGGGATTCCCATTCAGCACTGAAGTGCCTGTCTCACTTATCTCCTTTAAGACCATACACACGTCACCTGACCTATCTGGCATTACGGCCGGGCAGTTGCTGTGTCAGTGAGTGCTTCTTCTGTGTGACTGTCCGTTGTTCTACTGGAGATGAGAGGAACGTGCGCGGGTCTCTCCGCAGTCCTGTGACCTGCACGGCAGCCCAGTAGGGAAGAACAAATGGCCGTGCCCGTGGGATTTGACCAATGGCTTTCACCGTTTGCCTTGTCCTTTGTCTGCGGAGGGGTGACTTCCACCATAAAAAGTGTTCTCTGACATACAAATGTTGCAGCAACGTAAAGAGTTAACTGTGGTTAACTCTTTACGAGCTACATCATTTGGTATAACTCACACGGGTCTGGATGTAGATCCTAAATTGGACCCAAGGCACCCCTAGACTGCTTTGATGCAGGAGCCCTAACCCTCCCCAAAAGGAACGTAGCTATGCTGCACTCCTTTGCGGGGCAGATGTCCCAGCGGCCTCTCAGAACTTCCCTGGCAACACACGAGGAGGGCATCTGCCCGAACCCTTGGACCCCAAGCCATCCCTGCGTCTGTGGTCAGGGCGAGGAGGGTAGGCCGCCTTCTGTAAAATGTCAAAGAACCAGGGGAAATGAGTCAAAGCGCCGATCTTGCAATGTCTGGCACGTGGGACAGCAGAGGACTTCTTGTGACCCTGCAGGACCCTCGTGGGACTAGTATATGGTTTCCTTCACTCGCTCAGACCAGATCCCATACACCGCAATCGCCCTCAGCTTAGAGCAGAAAACAAACAAACAAACGCTGCTGTGACAGGGCTACTTCTAGAATTACAACAAATAGCTACCCCTACAGCCATCTGCCGCCTTATCAGCCTGAACGGTCCGGCTTTTCACCAGATCTTCCCTTCTGATGTGTGCTTCAAGGTTACGTGCCAGCAGCCGACAACGATCAGGCCTGCGTCGGTTCATCAGAGGCAAACATACCAATTAATATGCAGTATATTTTTCGCTATAAATAATGGGGGGTGGGGGGGCTTCAAAGCGAAATGCTAATGAAAGCCAGACAAGCATCAGCTGCTCCACACAAGGCCAACGACAGCCATAGGGGATGGGGACTAATCGCCACTAACAGCAGCGGGAAAGAAATAAGAGAAGACTCCTCTTCTGACAGCAGGCCTTCATCTCCTTCTTTTGCCTGTGTCTGAATCCTCCAGTATCCCAGAATCCCTTGCCTCGGCATCAGACATTAGCACGTAATGGCCTTTCCCTTTGTTCTGAGCATCTTGCTATCCTACATCCTAAGGGTGTTGACATCAAGCAGAACAATCAACTGCAAGGAAAAAAAAATGACAGTGATTTATTTCTAATTCTTCTTAATCTTGCATCTCTGGCTTTTTTGTCTATTGATACAGTCCACAGAACTGAAAAGGCTGGAGAGGCAAACAAGAAAAAACTGATATCTGAAAACAAGAAAAAATAAGTCATTATCACTTTCTACATTCTGCCCAGACAGAGCAGAGAGAAACAAAGTGGAGAACAGGAAATGGGTTTTCCATCATCAACCTCCAGTCCACTGTCTACAAGTTCAAATGACCGACCTGTGTGGGAATGAAAGATACAACAGCAGAACCCTTTCTCTGTGGCTTTGGGCTGCAGAACCATAAAGACCTGTATCTTAAACAGACCCCAGACGTGGCTAAACTCTATTTCAGCTTATCCTTGGTATACTCAACATTTCCACTATAACCAGTGATGTGTAGAGTACCTGGTGCAAGCATTAGTAATATGGAAGAATAAAGGGTTTTTTTCTGCTCATCACTCAGAATGTAACCAATTTAGTATTTGGTTAAGACCTTGAAGCTGTCATAAGGAATAATGCGACTGAAGATCAGACCCCAAATTAGTGCAAAAATAGGTATCCATTTTACTATTAAATTGCTGGCTTTACCAGTAAAATCTAGCTGCTTTGAAACTTCATTATTTCATTAATTCATACACATTATTATCCAAAATGATAACGCGCTTACTTTTACACACATTTGCATACTAAGGACTGTATGATGTCATCAGGAACCTACCAGTCAGCTCCCTGCCCTCTGAAAGGGGGCTGAGTCGGTGCAGCTGCTGCCCTTAAATGGTCACGGAAGGTGTCAGCTCCCCCCAGATTTGCATAATTATTCAATTTCCCAGCCTCTGCCAATTTGCTCCCAGCATTGCGTAACGTCTGCCAGCTGATTGACTCACTGCTTGGCATGGGCCCGGGCTGGGCTGGCTGAGCTCCATCGCGCCACGCCACCGCATCCGCAACTACTGCTTCTGCAGCATGACCGGCTACATCTCAGGGCTGTGACAGACCTTCTCCCTGTAAATGATCTCCCCCTACTCCCCCAGCTTTCCTTTCCCCTTCCCGTCCGAATTTCCTCTATTTCTCCACACTTCCCGGTCACGTCCCCCTTTCCCGAACCACACCCCCCCCCTCAGTCCCACACTCTCTGGAAAAACCTGGCAGTCGGATGCATCCAGCGGATCCTCCTCCATCTCAGGAGCCATGACAACCCACAGTGCCGCCGGCAGTGGAAGCGCTGGTGCTCAGACAGGTGCTCTGCTCTGCCGTACAGGCTAGTGGAGTGAGTCTTTCATGGGGTTTGTTTTGCTTTGGGTTTGAAAGACAACTGTGCTGCTGGGATACTCCAACAGGGGGCAGTAAACTGAAGAAGGCCTGCATCCATACCAACCCTCAGTCTTTTTCTTTAAAACCACGCCACCCTTTAGTCGTAGGATTGCAGCTCCTCAGCTTTTCTAAAAATTTGTATATGTATTGCTCCTGAATGCAAAAAAAACACCCATCTGACTTCCATAGCACTTATCCATCACAGGACCATGGTGATCTGTGCACAGAATGTCAGCCCGTTACAGGGGCAATTAAGAAACCTCCACCCTTCCTGTCTGCATGTTTTTGAACTGCAGGAGGAAACTACAGTACCCATGGGAGCCATACATACAAGGGAGAACATACAAACTGGATGCGCACAGAGCAGAGATGGGATTCAAACGCCCAACCCTGGACTGCAGGAGGAAACTACAGTACCCATAGGAAGCCATACATACACAGGGAGAACATACAAACTTCATACAGATACACAGAACCAGGGGTGGGATTCAAACACACATCCCTGGGCATATGAGGTTCCAGTGCAAACAACTGAGCTACCGTGCTGCCCTGCATGAACCATTACCAAATATAATCTTTCTGGAAAAAAGGGAAAGCAAATTTCAGCATTTATTTCTACACATAAACACAAACGGCAAGCAGAGTAAAAAAAAAAAATGATGCCCACTGTTGCTTAGCAATGAAAACCTGCCAAAAAGGAACAGGCAATAGTACAGTTTCTGCGAGCCCAGCTGAGAGAATTTCATGCCCCATTTTGGTGATCTATCACTGTTGTCGCTGCTATTATTATTTTCTGTCCAATCCAGCAAAATTTGCAAAACAACTGGTCTACTGCATGTACATCTCTGACCATGTTCACTCAGTTGGGTCTAGAATTATTTTTCGTTGTTAAGCCTGCAGACTTGGCTTTGATAAAAAAATTTTAAAAATCACATGAAGCTATAATTATATGACAGATGAGGTGCGTTCCCCACACAGAACATAAACTCTAATTACTTTGATCTCCTTGGTTTCAAAACCAGTAGTGGCTTCCAACTCCATCTTTCTGAAAATTTTCTACAATATTCTATAGCTAGACAGAAAAATAGAGCATAAAGATAGCAGCAGTAACCTGAAGGGGGCGTGCGTCTCGGGGCACAGTATTGTGCAGGAACACCCTCGCTTGCACAGACTTGAGTGTTAGCTGTCAGAGGTAAGACCACACCCCCCTTTTGCTCAGTAGCAGGCCCAACAAAGGAAGTGTATTCCACACTGTCTCCAGTCAGGGGAGCTGAGCATGCAGACAGACTATGTAATATCATCCAGCGGTGCATTTTTTATAGCATACCTGGGCGTAACACGGAACACTGGCAGAGAGGCACTTCTGATTTCCATTCCCACCAATAGCAGCTGATTAGATGACACAAGTCCCACCTCCGATACAACAATGCACAGTAACTTGATCGAAGTCACTCCACATAACGTAGTGTTTTTCCCATATACTGGTAAAAATTTGATGCATATTATTAATGTTGCCTGGTGTGGTGACTGTGGCAGTAGAAGTTCAGCCTCGCGCCTAAAGGTCTGTGGCTTTGAGTCTCACCTCCTGCCTGACTCTGTGGAATCAGGTTGTTAAATAAGATCCTCTGCTTTCTACCTGCAGCTTGGCAAATTGTCTGTTCAAAACTGTCTGTTGTGTGTCTGTGTGCCCACATAGGTTTTCTTGGGGTAATCCGGTTTACTCGCATCACCCAACAATTACACTGTCTTTGAACAGCCCAATGCATGCATACATGTGCCTTGTGATGAATTAGCATCCCATCCTGGGTGTCCTCTCAACAGTGTCCTTTACTTCCTGGGGTAGACTCCAGGCTGACTGTGACCCTGCCCTGGATAAACAGCTCTGGGGAATACGTGGATAATTAATGCCTATGAGCATAATTTGGGAGCAAACATTCAAAACTTTAAGCATTACTTGCTATCGATATCTACAAAGCAAATGCGTAGAAACTGAATAACATATTTAGATCTGAAAAAATCTTGCTTTCCTTTAAGCTACATTCACATCTGTGTCAAAGTCAAACATTTGTTTTTGAAACAAGTCTCTGTTGATTACATTTGGGATACATTAGTATTTCTGTATTTTTCAGAATGGTGTCCAGGCGCAGGCTAAAAATGATGTCATTCCACGCAAAGTTATGCTTACTGTTTGAATGAATGAATACGCATGAAACTGATACATATGAGTCTTTCAACCTGATAACATGTATCCATTTTCCAAGCTGCTTAGCCCCATTCAGGGTTGTATGGGGTCCTACAGCCTATCCTAAGCAGCCTTAGAGCACAAGGTGTGGGACAAACCCTACATGGGGAGCCATCCTGTTGCAGGACAGTGTCTGTCACACACTATGGGCAATTTAGCCAACAACACAGGTCTTTGGATGGTAGGAGGAAACCGGAGTACGCGGCGGAAGCCCATGAAGCACGGGGAGAAGAACACGCAAACTCCACACATCTCGGAGGTGCAAGCAGGAGTCGAGCCCCCAACCACGGAGGTGCAAGATTACAGTGTGAACCACTGAGCTGCCGTGTCCCCCTCCCGATAACATGATTTCAATTTTTGGCCCCATTTCAAATGACTGCATCTCTAAGCAACAGGGAACAATTTAAGGTGCATTTCCTGCTAGCTTCATAAAGGTTTCCTTTGCATTTAACACCTGCAAACTCTGAAATACCCTCCTGTTTCAACAGCAAGTCAACAAAGAGCCCAGACACATCTGTACAACAGTGACACCACAGGATGGTGATCCATCCTAACGTAACACCCAGACCTTCTCCATTGGTTGCGTCTTCACACAGATGCCCTGATCTGGGAGATCACCCACATACTCTCGAGGGTCTGAAATCCAGCCTTTCAGTAACTTTACCAGCTGCTGCCTTTTTCCCCATTGACGCCATATCATCACGGTCCCTGCCCCAGGAGGAGGAACAATTGCATTTCAACTTACTAACATTAATCCTCTTCAGATGAGCAGTTCTCAGTCTCCGAATGAAATTAGTGCAAAGAGCCAAAACTGAATATTACTGCCTCAGCCATGAGAAAGAGAAAAATCCAGAACCCTCAGAGGACAAAGTTGGCACAAAGCTGTTTACGGATGCTATTCTCATGCAAATGGCATAAAGACAGGGTAAAGAGCAATTTTTATGACCAACATGACCGACAGTCGGATTTCCCGTGCTTCCTTTATGAGCGGTTTCGTGAGGGGCATCGCTCAGGGTGACAGAAACATCACTTTGTGGATTTCAGAGTAAAAGATTCATATTGAAGTTGACATGAGTCAAGCTCAAAATGCTGAGGCGCAATCCGGGTCTTCAATATGTCATTCTCAAGGTCAATGAAGGTCATTCTCAATGATACCGTAATTGCCATTTGACACTTGTGATTGATTATCATGGTCAATTGAGGGGCATTCTTAGAGTCTTCCATACCAATATTCCCCCATCAGTTTGTGATGACTAAAATCATAATATCAAGATAATTTGTTGTCCTCTAAGGTATTTTGGGTCTTCCCCTGTGGACAATACTATTTAATCCTTCAGAAACCTGATCTGAAAATCCATTTGACTTATAAGGTGACATTTGCTGACTGCAAACACTTCCATTTTCTCAGCTCCACCTGCTAACATGGGCTTCTCCATGTCAACATCAACATCATGTGTGAGAAGTTAAAGCCCTGAAATGCCAAAGCTATCTACCATTCAAGTCAAAGTCCTGTGTATGGCCTGCTTTTTGGGATTAGTACCATAAGGCAGCACTGTACACCAGTAAATGTTGCTGCCTCTTAAACGAAATCTGCGTTAAGCGACAGAGATGAGGCATCACACCAGTGTCTGCACTGGATTTATTAAACACCGTGTGGTGTTTCATGGACAGGATTGGGGCCTCCTTTAAAGAACCAGTAGAATGTAAACCTTAAGGGCATCACATTGCATATTTTTACAAAATGTAAGGCAATCTCATTTTGACTAATGACACGTCTGAATTCTTTTTAAATCAGTGCCATCCTCATTAAAACGAGTGCTTTTTGCTTGGTACACACACTGCTCAAAAAAAGTCAAAAAAATAACCCCAGCTTTTAAAGGATAATCCCCTATGATTTACCGAGAGCCAGCTGTGCGAGGTTCAACCGATGACATGGCCAAAGTGCAACGTTGGAGGTGGGCAAAGCAGATGCGGGTCATGAACTACACACTTTCGAGGAATGGTTGCAGCTCTACTTACTCTGCTTAATTCCTCTCACAGCCTGCCTTGTTATTCACATTTCTGTCTGTTTGTCTCCACATATTCCCTCCCTTCTACCCCCAAGCAATCCAAAATAAAAGGACACTTCTCTTTTTGAAACACTGGCTGCATAGCAGGGAGGATGTACACCTTTAAGGAAATGGGGACCATGGAGACTGCAAAAGCACAGAAAATGGAAAAGCTAGAGAAGACCGTTAGCACAATGTGCGGGGGTGGTCATGTAACCTCTTGATGGGCCGGAGAGCCATTTGATTGGCTCAGCATCATTAGGAGCATGAGCCATGCGAGATGCAGCTCAGCTGTTAGTGAGTATTGGAAAAGATGAATGAATACTCGGTATGTTTTTAGTTTTGATCAAAACCAGCGCCTGCTAAGAGACCTTTTTTCTCGGGACTCTTTCCAGCTGCTGTTTGTCTTCCTTAGGGGATCCTCCTGAGTCATATTTTGTATGGAAAAAAAAGAAGAAATTTATCCTGATGCTGTAAAAGACACACCACTACCCTTTCCGGGTAAAATTAGCCGAAAATGATATGCTGTTAGTTATCATGTGTGATTTGATTCCAGGGAAATATCTTGTGGCTTTATTTTCCTGAGCCACTCTGAGCTTCTCTCTGTGGGGGGTGGTCCTTAATAAGCAAAGCCAAAAATTTAAAAAAAAATCCATCAGCTTGGACAATACCACCACTTCTCCATTTACTGACTCATGTATCTAGTGCTTCTACTAGAAGCCACATTAGGTCCTGACTTTTGTTTAAATGCAAAGACCCAGCAAACTTAACAGGGTCTCTCGGGTTCTCCTCTAACGACTGCAGTCAGACGGAACTTGGAACAATTCGGGGCATCACTTAGAGACGGTAAACACAGCATGCTGCCGCAAAAATTGGCTGCACTTTGAAGCGTGGAACATGTCACTCTGCCATGGCATGGAAAAAAACCCCTGCCGCAAGCAAGTTCAAAATCACACGTCTGTCAGTGATGCGTCTGGTCTTTTAACCGCCCAGCATGGATAATTTGAATCACCTACCAATAAAGTCCCTGCTCAAATCCACCAATAAATTGTCTTAGTATGCTAGAAGAAATTAAAAGGTCTATGCCAATAATAACACTGAATTAAACTGTGTGTCCCCAGCCAAGCTCTGTACACGTGCTGGGTATGCATGCGTGTGTGCGTGCTCATCTCGGAGGGTCCCACCGTTCATGCCATTGTAGATGCTGCGGTGATGGGGAGATGACTCGTCTCCTGCTGGCCTCCTCTGCACCACCTCCCTGCCGGGACTGCCCAACCTCATCTCGGGCCCTCCGGTCCCCACCACACGTCCCTTCTGCAGGTGCTCGGGTGTGGCACCCAGGACTTGTTTGGGTTCGGGACTGCCACACCCGCCGCCTATGCTGCCCCTGTGCTTCTGGAAGGCCTCCGGGCTGGAAGGCCCAGCCCCGACCCCCAGGAGGTGCTTCTGGGCCAGCCTGTCTGTGCAGGGTTTGCCTTGCTTCTCGGGACTGTGCCCCCGCAGGGCCTTGTGGTCCGGGCTGGAGACCGACCCACAGCGAGGTCGGCACACAGGGAGCATTGGGAGAGAGTACTCTGGGCTGGTGCTCCGCCTCCTACCCAGAGGCTCAGAACCAGACCCCTCCCCAGTCCTGGTCTTGTGGATGAGCTCTGGGCTGCTCCCTACTCCGGAGCAAGCTAAAGGCTGCTGCTTGTGGACCAGGTGGTCGGGGCTGTCCGTGCTTCCGGTACTGGACGTGCTGCTACCATCTCCCAGGTCCCGCGGCAACGCGGTCCCAGGTGCCACCATGAGGCAGGCGCCACCTTGGCTGTCGACAGCGTTCCGGCAGCCCGTCTGCCCCGTCGCCACACCCCCAACCCCGCCCTTTTCCTGGTCCAGCAGAAGGCACAGCTCTTTCAGCTCTAGGTTCTCCTTGAGCACCTCCTCCTGCCGCATCTCCAGCTCCTTCAGCTTCTGCAGGTAGAAGGCCACCTCCTTGCGCATGACGCCCGCGCTGTAGCGGCCCAGCCGCTGCCACTCCCGCGACACCCTCTTCCCCTTCTGCCGGTCGTCGTCCAGGAAGCAACAGAGGTCTCGCAGCTCTTGGTTGTCCTCTTGCAGCTTCCTGTTCACATCCTTGGGCAGGGATGTAGAGGAAAGCAGATTAAGCCAGGACCCCCCTCTTAAACACCATTTAAGCTGGTACCCCCACTATCAAACAGCATTCTTCAGTGCTGGAGCAGTGTGTCTTTATTTTTTTTCCCATTTCTAAGTGTATTTGCACGTGAGTGTGTGCCTGTGTAATGTGATAGTCTGAGATCCAGAACGTGCTGATTGCAGCTATCCTGACTGCTTGCTTCACCATGTGTTCCTTCCTCTTCTCTTCACAGGGCTCAGGAATCATGGCTGCCCAATTAGCTTCCATGTATTACATTTTGGCTTCACCGACTTGAGCAACATCCAAGGTACTTTATCTCAAAATGAAGAAATCTCACGTTAATAAGCCTAGTGTCTAAATTTCATGACCTGCGCCTTTAAATCACCTTTTTTTTAAATAGTCTAATTTTCAAGTCTCCAGTAACTCTCACTCCCAGCCTCTTTGCCAACTATCTTTTCCCTTCATAACCAGTATTTCTAGCCAAGCCCAGTATATCATGCCAGGTCACATGATTATCAGTGTCGGCTTCATCAAAGTACGGTTATTTTATATGTTTTATATGAAGTAGTCATGCTTCCCCTGCATGGCTGTTGCGCTCAGAATACGGCAGTAACATCGCGTTGTATTTAAATTTTAAAGCGCAAAATGAAAATAGTTGCTGCATGGGTTGATCCGAGCACGTTCCTGCGCGGCAGCGTGCCATCACTGACATATTTAGCACGAAGAAATATCTCAAGGTCGATTTCAAATTTAAAATGACGCCAGCCGCTCGTAATTTTAACATTAGGCTGATATACAACATGACTGAAGTATGGTCACTTTCGCAGTACATTCAGCATTTCTTCAAAAATACACATTACTGAAATGAACCTAAGCTCTATCATCTGTATAGCACTGTGAAAGCTTCGCAAATATTTGTTGAAATGATCATTTGTCAGTTTTACTGTTACCTGCTCCCCGTTGAATATGCAGACTTCTCCTGTCACAGTACGTGAAGATGTGTACCGATGGAGTACCAAACTTCCTCAGGTGCCGGCCGGCTCTCACCTTTAATCCGCGGATTTCGTTCAGATGCTGCTGAAGCCGGCGATTCACTTCCCGTATGAGGTTGCTGTGGTCCAGCATCAGGCTCATCTTGTCGGCTTCAGCCCTCCGCAGCCTCCGCACCAGGTCTTCCTTGCTCCACTTCAGTAGGTCATCGTCCGACAACTTGGAGATGTCCTCCGCTGGACTTTCGCCGTTTTTCGACATCGTCGGCTGAGGCTGGCCTTGCGGCTGCGTCGTCTTCTCCATCGATTTTAAAGTTATTCGGATACGAAGACAAAAAAAAAAAACAAAGAGAGAGACAGAAAAAAAAAAAAAAAAACAGTTTTAAAAATCCGCACGTCGGCAATTTCAAAATGTGCTGCTAGAAATTGCTGTACAGTTCATTATATATACTGCATATTTTCTTGCTCACAGCAATCCATCTCGAATTTAAAAGTAGAAATGTCCAATGACAAGAACTACATATATTCCAGTGAAACTGCAAGATAGTGACGGCGTGCATTTAATTCTCCCAGAAATGCGATGGTATTCTCCTCCCGCATCCTCTGCCTACCGAGGAGACGCTGGCCGGCTCCCGGGCCGCCGGTGAACACGCCTCCCACCGCGTGTGCAGCCTCTGCAAAGAGAGAGATTTGCCAGCGAGAGCATCGAGGGAGCCTACAGCATTGGCTGCAGAGCCACACGGCAAGGGAAGGAGGGGAAGAGCGTGACTGCAGCGAGAAGCACTGGCACACAGTGGTGGAGAGCGGCCTCTTTCTTCCCCCATAGCCTCTCCTCCACCCCCCGCCCAGCTCTTTCCCTGCCTCCTGGTCCACGACTGGGCTGCTTTTGCGTGGGACTGAAGAACGCGTTTCACTGACGCCTAGCGCCATCTACAGCACCGAGATAGCCAGCTACAGCACCATATATAGGCCAATCCACATTTAGTTTTATTCGCTCTTATAATATCTGGGGTGGAGGTGGGGGTGGGAGGGGCGAGTGACACTGGGTACAGTACACATCTTCACATGTTAGGTGTTTGCTCGTCACACTGCGTGACCGAAGTCAATTTCATCATACCATGTAGGCTACCCTGTCATACTACTAAAGAGAGCTCGAACTTGCTGTAGTTGAATGATGATTTATGTCAGTTCCTACTGTTCTTTGCTCTCTCAAGTTGCGCAAATCTAAAACCCCCCAAAAGTTGTCAAAGAAAAACCAGCGTCGTTCTGAATATATAGATACATGGAGAAAACGTTCCAACTCCACAACTGTTTAATGGAGAAATATGTGTGCACACACTTACCCAAAGATCGAAATGCAAGTGTTAGACAATGACGGAGATTTTTAGTGCATGCTCTATGGCACGAAGAGCACAAATGCTGATGAGCAGCATACCCACATCACCTAATTATATATGTCAGGTGAAGATAAAGAACCTTTAATGACAACGTAGAGTAAGCTGCTTTAGTTGTCACGATGGCTTTGGATTGACAAATATATTAATATGAACAAAACTGCAAAAAAATACCAAAAGAAGAACCCATTCATTGTATGGTGGAAATGTCCACTTTACTTGTTCATGCAAGTCCCTCCCTTTGGTAATTAGTGGAAAAACTTCATTGAATAATACAACTTCCCACATAATCGTGTGCGACTGTCATGGCAACATTCAGAAAACGTATCCCGAACACCACGATGGTAAACATGAAACATGTTGACGTGTCGCCCTCTAGTGGACTTCAGACGTATTTTATCAGCCTGAAACAAAACTAAGATTTGCACCTTAAACAGGAAAAGCCCCTGGCTCTTTCGAGGCCCGAGGCAAGCCGCTTGCTCAACTCCCATCCCAATGAAAAAAGAAATGATTGCTCTGGGACACATCAAGGTCCTATGGTGGCCTTAGTAACCTACTTATATCTACTGTAACTTGAGATGCCCTAGACAAGGGAAAAAAAAGCTGCTCCCTCCCTAATACATATACATTTTTTAAAAAGTTGTACTCTTCAGGATACTAAAGTTTAAAAAGTAAGTTCGCACGTACTTCATCTGCTTATTGAATCCATTAAACAAATGCAGTCCAGGGAATGAAAACAGATATGCGGTTTAAGCTACGCTGTAAACATTTAATGAATTGATACAAGACTCATAACATAAAAGTTACGTGTTTAAATTTTAAAACCTTTCGTCTGAATACTTTAAAATGTATACTCGTTCTAGCGAAAAAAAAATTTAAGTGTATCATTCTGACCGAGGACCAGGATTTAAGCAAGCGCAACATTCAAGGACAAAACAGGGCAAGATGAATTAAGATGAATACCATGCCCAAATTGAAGGTGGGATGGGGGTCGTGAAGCATAGGTACAGTTACAAGCAGACATAATACTACGCAAAAAGCCTCTGTCAGTTAAAGTCCTTATATTTCTCATACGTTAATAGTAGTAATGGGACAATAAAGGTTTCAAAACCTGTGGCGGTTGGGAGAATCCTAAACTAACCAATCAATGTTGGTGATAGGGATTCGAAGCCTCATTTAGCGCCAACATTGATTGGTCAGTTCAGGATAGCACGGGTTTTGAAGCCTCATTCGTCCCATCGCTTGTTGCCTGTTGTCATGAAACGTACAACAGGTGAGTCCAACATACGGGTGCGAGGGGGGCGTGGTGTGGCTTGGCGTGCCCGCAGGGACTGCTGACTAAGGACAGCTGTTATATTGGCTTTTGTTTTAAATAAATACATTTTATGCAACACAGTAAAAGTCTTTTAACTATTAGACTTCAACTAGAGACGGTGGTGGTTTGTCTGGCGAGCTGCTTCAGTCGTCAAACTACATGGTGCAGATAGCAAGAAGCACTCACGTATCAAGCGGCCCACAATTAAAACACGCAAATGACAGCGGAAGGCGTGGCTCTGTAGGTAACGCCAACCGCGATTAGTGTAACGGGCCGAACTGTAGTGGGAGGGGCTGCTAGTTGCTAGGTTTCAGTCCCAGGTAAAGCGAAACAGACCGCAGGTGGTGCAGCGAAGACTGGTGATGGCAGCGATTCTCGGCGTCTTCTGCCTTCTTTTGCCATTAATATCTGCAGAAGAGTCGTCCGCTCCTTGGTTTTGCCATGGCAAGGAATGTCCGCAGTTTGCGCTCATACGCAAATACGAGGTAAAGTCGTTATCAGTTTATACCTTACATTTGCTTTGGTACTGATCGCATGATACGAGCGAATATTGCACTTATTAATACTCTTGATGCAGACTTTCGAGGAGCGCTATTATAACGTAAGCCGTTGGATAATGACAAGCATCGAGAGCACGGAGCGATCGGCGGTGTACGACGGCTTTATGAAGTTATATCAATATTTTAATGGGGAAAATGAAAGAAGTAAGTTCCAGTCAAGTGATTTAAAGAAAAACCGCGTCAATTCACTTTCATTTCTCAAAATGATCAGACCACCACGTGAAGCTGGACTTTCATTAACTGCGAGTGTACGTATTTGAGTGGAATTGCAATACATTGTGTATACACTATCATATTGACGCTTCTTGTCACAGATGCAGCATTCGAGGTGACCGTTCCAGTTACCGTGACTGTGTCGCGGTCAGATGGCGAGAGTGATGAAGTTTCCATCTCATTTTACGTTCCCCCCGACGCAAACATGCCGAAGCCCATCGACGACACCCTCAAGAATGTGGACAGACCGGATGGTACGGTGTATGTCAGGTGAGCGCCATGCACATAATAAATTAAGCAAGTTAATAATTGCAATTGTCGGTGTAGGGCACAGCAATCTAACACTAGTTTGGAATGTGTTCCTCTGCCTCTAGGGTTTTTAGTGGAATAGCCACAGAGGCGGATTGGATGAATAACATTAATGAGCTACAGAATGATTTGACAAAGGAAGGGAAAGCGTTTGACCATGGAACCAGTGTTGCTGCTTGTTATGACCCTCCATTGAGACTCTTTGGGAGGCATAATGAGGTCTGGATACCTGCTGGCAAAGCTTAAAGCTAACATTGCTTCAGTGGCGACAAGCAGCTTTTCTGTGTTTGGTAAGCCTGCTACTATACAATATTACATCTCCTCCTTTTTCAGTAAATAAAAAATGTCCTTCCTCTCTGATTCAGTCCAACAAACGCATTTTTGCCCCTGATCGAGCGGATATCACCGTTGCCAGTCTTATGAAACCAACTAGCTTGTAGTGTATTAAAATCTATCTCTTGTAGCGTGTTTTCATTTTTGAAAAGCCTCCAGTTCAGAGGGCATATGATTATTTTGCAGATCTTCTCTCTCCTTGTCAGGTTGCTTTGCTTCAGTTCCTTGAAGAATCTGTTGATTGACTGGTTTGAAGGATGTCGCATGGGAACTTGTTTGGGTCTTGTCATGCCATCAGGCTGACTCCCATCTTTCAGCTATGACAGATTCGCGGCGACGCTAAGTGCACGAACTTTGCGCAATCGTATGTGTGCAAGCTGTTTATTAAAACCTGTTGATGTAGATTCGGCAATGTTAGCACAGGGTGTACATTACGAGTGTGCAGTGCAGAAGACTGGTAAACTAGACCAATATTGGTAGCGCTAAAAAAGGTCTAATCAAATTAAGTATTATCTTTAAGGCGTCGTGTTTTTGAGCACTAAGTTTATAATGTTTATCATAGGTGTTTATTTATTACTTAGGGCGATTAAAACTTTAATGGTTAAGTAAGGCACAAGCCAAAATCACACGCTATTTACAGTGGGGTTAGTTTGTGTTTAGATCAACAAGAGCTATTTCAGTAGAATCTCCTGTCCCTCAGCTAAAACTGATTTATCAACGAATAGCTCAATATTTAAAGTATATTGTCTCACTGTTTTCCAGGCTGACATCTGGGGGAAATTTTGCAAATTTCTCAATGGAAGCAAACAATTAGGTATTGATGAACATGGAATCTAAGCATTGCAATTAATGCCTTTGGTCATTTCTAGAACATCCGTTGCTGGAATAAGCAATAACCAAAGTGATGTAATGAGTGGTCTGGGAACTGGATAGAGTATATTGAAGTACCTCTGATTTTCTGTATCTGCAAATAAAAACCTTGAGTAGAGTCCTTGTTTCATAGAGTTAATTGTGACAATCAGTTTTACTCATTGGATTCATAAAGCACACTCTGGTGATACTGGGGTGTGGGGGTCAGGTGCACGATGCTTTAACCCTAGCAAAAAACAACAAGGATGTGCTCTAACTTAAAGCAGGGTGCTTGGTGTCAGGAGGTGGGGACCGTAGTGGGGGTTGTGTCTGATTGACGGCACAGCCAGCCACTCCTTTTCCCTCTCCTTAGTGTCACCGTTCAGTGTAGGGTTTATGAGCCGCCAGCCCAGAGAAATCTGGATAGACAGGCAAGACCGGGACAGTCCTGAACCTCTGCGGTCAGGTACTTCTCAGAAATGGGCAGCAATACATCAAAATATATACTTTGATACAAAATACCCTAATTGTATCAAAACAAAGTATCATGTGGGGTTGCTGAATTTTGTATCAAACGAAACGACGGTATTCTATATTTTAAAAACACATTTGTCCATCGGCCTGCTTTGATCCGTTCCTTCACCAGCACAGTGACTTAACGTGGCCAAGCATGAGAGAGAAGCGAGATGCGGTACAAATGCGAAACTATACAAAAAGTCAAATATTCTGCTGTCTAAGTTATATTCCGAATACTCATATGTGAACGCCCAGATAAAGGTAAGTTTATCAAACTAAAAAGAAAAAAAGTAAAAACAGTCAAAATAATTTGTTTTACTGTAATTTAATTTAATACATTGCATTCTTGCTTGCACCACGGCTTCAGCCCATAGGCTATGGTAAAGTAGACCTTACTCTACCAAAGAGTAAGTGTTAAAACTATACAGTAACGAGTTTTCACTATATAGAAACAAACATTTCACCCACCTAACGTAGACTTATTTCTCATGCATCACCACTCGTGTGTCAACAAGCCCGGGAAAATGTAACTCGGCAGCACACCGAAGGCGGCACTTGGCATATGTGACGTCATCACGTGTACAGATTCGGGGAAAGCTGTATTTTTAAAACACAAATACTGAACACAGAAGTGCTTTGATACAAATTATGTAATGATTTTTAAGAAATCGATCAAATACAAATTACAAAATTATACTTTGCATTTGAAATACGTATTTTTAATACATGTATCAGAAATACTAGGCGTCCCCACTCTGGTTTCCAGTGTAACGACAGTCTCGGTGTGCGCCTCACAGCCTGGCTGTACCTGTGGGTGTGATTTTGTTCCTCAGATCAGTGAGGCGACCCCTCTCCCCCAGCGCAGTTATACATGCTGGGAATGTGGGTCAGACCACAGGAGGCCTCACAATGCGCTGTGTGACGGTGACTGCTAGAGAAGCAGCCTAATTCGGTTCCCCCAGGGACGGAAACGAAATGAGGCAGCGCTTTTGCCTCCTCGGGCTCTGCTGTTTGTTGTGAGTTCGGTGAAACGGAAGCACGTCATGCAAGCAGAAACTTGACAGCGTAATACGGTGAGTATTCGTGAAGTAGTGGATTTGGACAGCAGTTATTGAGCTTTTTTTTACTCTTCGGGCCAGGAGATACCAAGGACTGGTGCAAGCGCTGCGGCGACAGAAGAAAGTTTTCAGTGGGGTGGCCAGTTATGGTCATGAGGTGACACAAACATCAAGACAACTCCGACGTTAACATTTGTCTAGAACTGTGTATGTTGTTCAGCCGAAGCTGATGCGTCTAAATTATGTAGTTTTCTTTGGGGGGGGGGGGAAAGCTTGCTATATCGACAGCATACTGCGCTAATTCTCGCTGCCTTCATGGCGTTTTGAAGGTAAAGCAAACTGCAGC
>JAACJT020000052.1:6348831-6361826 GCA_009936485.2 Gymnarchus niloticus
TGCACCGCAGCTTTGGATGGCTCATCTGAAATAAAATCTCTACAGCTGCATTTAGGGGTGGCCAGTGGGGTGACCAGGCCACCCCTTGCTGGCACCCTTGGTCCAAGTCTATTCCATAACAATTCCCTAAAGCTATTAGACTATACTGGCTTGTTAATAACCTGTTATATTCCTGTAAAGTTATTTTTCTGAAAGTCAACTAATTTCTGCTGTGACTGCAAGAATGCATCAAAATTGTCAGGATACAAGAATAACCTTCGCACAAATATTGCATTTGCGGCAATGTTTATTACTGCGCACTAGATGGCAGTGCATGACTTCCTGAAGAATAAAGTTGTGAATATCATTACACTGTTCAATGCAGTTTTGTTGTGCAACCAGTGAACACTGGGTTTGGAAATTTCATTTCCTGCCTTTAGATAACTCCGGTTAAGGGAGATGGTGTCAACAGCAACTCTGTAGATATCGCTAACCTGTTTATTGTGCTTTTCAGGTTGGGAATTGCGACACTGGAAACTGTAACACAAGTCAGTTTGGTGTTGCATGTACTGCTCAGTACTACTTCTAGGAGACTGAAGCTTGTGTCAGTTTTTGCATGTCTTACAGAAGATGACATGGGAAGCTTGGAGAGAGCTTTTCCCGATTGAAGATGGCACGTTAAATCACTGTATAGCGCTGTAGCCTGGCACCTCTGGAGTGGAGGCTCAGTGTCCACCCCTCAGTTATTTGTGTGGATATTGCAAGCTCCTCTTGCAGGTTCCCTCCTGCAGTCCAGAAACAGTTCGGTGAATAAGTGTCTATAAACTGCTTATAGAGAGTGACAGTGTGTGCCCTACCATGGACCAATATCCCAGTCTAGGGGGTAGCCCACCTCGTGCCCTCTACTTCCAGGGAGAGACTCTTGGCTCACCGAGATAGTGTCCTGGACAAGCAGTTGTGGGGGAAAAAGTTGCATGGATGAATTTCAAAGTGAGTCCCTCACACATTGGGCTTCAAAGTAGCATAGACCACTAACAATACTAGATTCCGATGTTTATAAACTAAAAAAACAAAGAGGATGAAGATGTGGCTGGGTCTGAGTGGTAAATCATCACTGTCTTGTATGAATGAGCTGGGAGCTAACGACAGGTTAAGCTTCTTAAAGGACACTTTGGCAGGTTTCATCAGTACTCATGGGTACTGTTGAACAAAAAGCTGTCGACCTCGGACCTCAACAAAGGAAACGCATCTTCACCTTCAGCTCTCGCCACAACCTGGCTCCACATCCTGTGCTCGGTCTGCTGGGTGGAGAGAGATAGCTATGCCCGGCCGAGAGATCACTCGCAGAAATGCCACGTCTGAAATCGGGTCATCTCCCTACGAGAAGCTCTTCAGCACGCTTGCCTCTTGTTCATTATTGATGAAGCGGTTTTATATGGAGCTGTCACACAGAGCCATCCAGCTAAGAGCTTTCCAAGAAAATGCGTGGGGACAAAGTGAGGTGCTGCAGACCACACTAAGTGCTGAAAGGCAGCAAGAAGCGGTAAAAGTTTGTAGCCTGGACATGGTGTATGACAGAACCACACAAATCGTGTAGGTGCTGAGGAGCTCAGGGAGCTTCGTCCTCTTTGTTTTTTAGAAAAGGTTGTGTTTATGTTTGCACCTCGCTGGATTTGCGCTTAGCCTCTGCAGTGTGAAAATCTCAGCTATTTTCAACATTAAATATATTTTCCAACAGCACCTGGTTACCCTCAAATGGTTCTGTTGTTTTCAGTCCTCATTCTGTGCTGTTCGTGTATTTCCACGCAGCCATCGGTTTGTCAGTTTTCCCAAACTAAGTGTCCAGTTGGTCTATTTTCAGTGTTACTATTTCCCCTTTGTTCTTAGTCTTTCTGAAATGTTGCAGAAGCCTCCTCTGTTTTAAATCTTTGACTGAGGGCTCATAAATAATACTCTTTTTTTCAAAGGAGATTTTGTGTTTTTATTTCACATTAATGTTATAAAGATCTCCTCTGTGGTCATTAAGGTTTTAGCAGGAATTTTCAGAGTGTTCTGCCAGCTTGAGTCTTCCGAGGAGCAGAATAATAGCATTTTTGTTTCCTCGGGAGAGAGGAGGACAGCTTAGGATGAGTTGTTCCTTGACTGTACCTGGGAGGACACTTGACTCATTGGTTTGAAAAGGCACTAGATGAATTGTTCTCACACACCCAACGCGTGACCACTGCCAGTTCCTGCGGCCGGAGTACACACATAAGAATACATATGGATACTAGCAGATGCACGCACACATTTTTCCAGTTTGGCTCCATATGAGAAACATATTCCTACCCTGCTGTGCCGACAGAGTGTAACAGTCGAACGAGGATGAAGGAGAATGAGACGAAGGAGATGTCAGACCATGCGAGGCCTTGGAATGCCTGAGCCGGAGAGAGAGAAATAACCTGGCTGGGTGACTGTCACTCCCCCCATCCCCCAGCACATTGTTCCACCAGCCCTTCTGCCAACTGTAGTTTTACTTTAAAACAGGGCAATGCACATGACAGCGGTGTGCGCATATTAATGCCAAGCAGCAGATATTTCCTGCTTTATCTGCCTCCAAAGCTACCGGAGCTTTCTCAGTGTGCTGGTGAGCACAACCCTTTTCGGCAAACTGTCATCCAGCTCTTATCTGACTGAGCTCCAGCCCAGGTTTGGGTGTGTGTGCGTGAGAGAGGCTGGTACAAGCATGTCTGGGGAAATCGGCTCATCTGCTTGCATCACCTGTTTACTACTCGTGGCAGTGCACCCTTTCAGCCTGTAGGGGGCATGATGATTATGACATCAGACTTCCCGGGGTGCAGCTTTCCAATGACTATCACTTCAAACTCACCCATGATAAGAGGGCTGCCCCAGTATTGGGGCAGAGTGCAATGAGGAATGCAAGAAAGAGGTAGGGATGTAATGAGCGGCACAATCAGACGTGACTTTGTCTATTTTTGCAGATTTGTCACACTTAATTGTTTCAGATCTTCTTAATATAAAGATTTAATATAATTTTAAAATGATTGTTTCATTTCTTGAAGGAAAAAATGATCCACCACCGACTGGCTCTGTGTGAAAACGTAATTAGTTACTCAATCAATAATTTTCAATTAGACTAGGCATGCCCAGGCTTGATTGCTGCCATCTCTGTTGAATCAAAAAAATCACTTAAATAGAACCTTTTCAGCATGGTGAAGTCAGCCAAAAGGTGTCAACAAGCAGCACACTACACTATATGATTGGGGGGGGGGATTAAAAAAAAATAAAATAAATAATAATAATTTCTGGAAGAGCTGACAAAGAAAATTATTGAAGTCAGTCTAAAATGGGTTACAAAGCCATTGTAAGGCTCTGGACCTCCAGTGAACCACATCACAGCCTACCAAAATTCCTTGAAGAGCACATTGACAACTTATCCAGGAGATTACAGAAAAACCCAGACTAACGTCTTAGAAATGGCAGGTCTCACTCACATCATAAGGTAAGTGTTCACGATTCTACCATTAGAAAGAAAATGGAAAGATGAAAACCACTGTTAACCAAGAGGAACATAAAAGCTCATCCAACATTTGCCAAAATAAAGCTTAATGATCCCTAAGTTTCTTGGTATAATGTGCTGTAGAACAACCAGGAAGACATGGATCCTGCTACATGGTGTAACGTTAACGCAACATTCTACAATAAGAACGTCATACCAACAGTCAAACATGGTGGTGGAGGGAGTGTGATGGAATGGGGATGCTTTACTGCTTCAGGGCCTGGGTGACTTGGCGTAAGTGAGGAAACCATGAATTCCGAGCTCTACTAGAAATCCTGAAAGAGAATGTCTGATCATCAGGCTATACGTGATCTCATGATCTGAAGCTTAAGTGCAGTTGAGTCATGCAGCAAGACGATAGGTGGCTGCCTAGGGCATTATTCCGTTGGGGGTGCTGACTTTGGGGGTGCTCGGGCAGGATCTCCCCTGGGGTGCTAAAAGAGCCAAGACCACAATGGGCTCAATTATTGCATTCCTTTGCAGCTGTTGCTGCTGAAGGTTACACAACCAGTTATTAAGTTTAGGGGGACAATTACTTTTTCACGTGGGGGATAGCTCGTGTTCTTATTGTCATGTGATATTTTGTAGGAAGGTCTGAAATCATTTAGTGTGTCAAATATGTAAAAAATAGGGGAAATGGGGTATGTGCGCAAATAATTTTCACAGCACTGTTTGCTGGGAAAAGGGAAGTGTACTCCTGCACACTCTCTTCTGTGTAATTTAGAGTAGCATGCTTCTTTTTGTGGTTTTTCCAGCTCTGGGGAGTGACTTCCTCTTGAAAGTGCAGACTGCCCAGACAAGCAAAGAGTCAAGTTGACTCCAAAGTGACAGCTGTACCTGGAACTATGTGAGCAAAGTGGTGATATCACAGTGACGTTTCTGAAACTTCTCATCCTCATAGTGGAATGCCATCAAAAGAAAGTCATGAAAATCAAACAAAGTTACCCAAGGGCTTCTGGCTGCAAAAGCTTATCAGAAGTTTTGAACTAGAGCCACAAATTATGCAGGTATGTGTGTCTGGTGTGTCTGTTCTGACATCCTTAAAAGGGGGAGTTTCAGACAGATGACAGGGAGGATGTTAGAGGGCCCTTGTTAAATTAACTTAAATGTTTCTGAATAGCGGAGAACTGGGATTCAGTCTACACATGGAGGGATGTGGAACCGTGAACCGTGGGACTGTGACGTGGAGGCATGTGGAACCGAGAACCGTGGGACTGTGACGTGGAGGCATGTGGAACCGTGAACTGTGGGACTGCGGCATGTAAAGATGCAGAGGAAAATAGATCTGCACTCTAAACCCAAATGAAACAGATGTACATTTTCGCCCTCATCCATATACTTGAATGTTTTAGTTTTGCAATTTTTGGTGTTTTGCCCAGAGATGTCAGAGCAAATGTCAATCAGGGCCTATTATGACCGACCATCAAACACTGTGTTACCGACCTGTCAAAGCATTCATTTTAGAACATCTTACTTCTTTGCTGCCTTCAAATGTAACGAAAATGCGAGAAAATGCGAAAGGAGGCCAGGCAAACATCTGTTTCTCGCTGAGGGGTGTAGCCCATAAGTCTTGCTTCTACCATACAGACCCACAGATTGTGTTTCCTCTTCTTGGTAGATTCCCATCCAAGAAGACCACGTGGGGGGTTTTGTCCCTCCCCTCTATTTTTTTCTCAGCCAGACTGTAGGTGGCGGCGGCACATGAGAAGGTCACGAGATTTGTGGCCGTTCTGTGTGCGCTGGCTAACATGCTCTCTGGTCAAACAGACACAGGAAGTAATGCTGATTAGTTAGTGGCAGGAAGGTATGTCACGATGAAGAAAAGCCTCAGCAAGGCCATGGTGACTGACAGCTCACCTCCCAGCAGGAGATGTTACTGGGGATTGGTCCATGCACACCCCTCCAGCTCAGCAGCGGGTGCGCAGCTTAACGCCAAGTGCCGGAAAAGTGAACATAATTTAAAAGGCTGAGAGGAATTAGGCCACTAGTTGTTTCTGTGGCTTTTTTCCACATCCTTTAATGAAAGATGGTTTTTTATTTATTTTACAGAGAGAGCCAGAGCTAGGCTTTAATAATCTTACACAGTCCAGCTCATGTTGAATCTTTCAGCACATCAACAAACACCAGCTCTGGGATTCCCACTCTGCAACCTCTCAGTGACAGAACAAAGGAGCATATGAGACAGACCGTGTGATTTTGTGATCACGCCGTGATGTGACACGGCACCCAGTGTATGCATACAGACACGGACTTTTAAAATTTCTGCAGCTGACCGTTACACTGTTGATGGTGTAATAGTTTGAGCCCTTTAACTAGCGATTGGACAAATGAGGCTTCAAAACCTGTGGTGGGTGGCGGTATCCCAAACTAACCAATCGATGGTGGCGCTAGTTTGGAATACCGCCACCCACCACGGGTTTTGAAGCTCCATTTGTTCAATCTCTACCTTATACCGTGCACCATCGGTTTGTATCGTACGGGTGCCTCACATAAAGCTGCAAGCTATGCAGGTCACTTAGAACGAAAGCATATTCTGTAAATAATGCAGTACAACGACTGTGCTCTAGCGTTATGTAAGGTTTCCACTGGCTTTGGTCTTGTGGCAATAAAGATGCGAAAATATTCGACAAACAGCATGACATGGTGCTGTAGACAGTAGTGGTTCTGTGAGAGCAGGCTGCAGTATTGGCCTGGGGGCCGTGTTACATAACCTGTCGTACCACGTGGGCTCGCCGAAGGCTGTGGCACAGGTGCCGTATGCTCGGGCACGTATTTGTCCTGTCACCATGGTCACCGGGGACAAATGGATTCTGCGGGATGTTCAGCCAAGGGGCTGATCCCAAGGAGGGGTGACAAGAAAGGAACCCCACCTCCGGTCACAGTTTTCAGGCAGCGTTTCTCTTTCTACTTAACGTGAAGCCTAACTCAAGATGTCAGGCCAACGTGAGAAACCAGGTTAGCCCACGATGAGCCCAGGTTACAGAAGTACGGCAAAGGCCAGCTGAGAAGGCATTCAGAGCAACGCGACAGCCCAGGTCGTGGCAGTCACTGGTGGAGGAGTGTCTTACGGTTCAAATAACAATTCACATTTTGATGCACTTCCCATTTGGAAAGACGCAAATCTTGCATAACTCACATCTGATCAGTTTTTGCTGAAGGATAAAGAATGCCCTATTTTTTCCCAGCTTTTTTCTCTGTGTGAGTAGCAAAGTGATTGCAGTGTGGGGCTGCCTCACACCCATTGACTCCTGTGCAGAACACCATCGCCTTTCAGCATTATCTTGCATCTCAGCAATTCAGCATTATCATGCTTTCCGCGCCAAGCCCACTGGCTATGGAAAAACAATTTAGGCCCTCCTAATTGGTCTGGTCCTTCTTTCAGCTCGTGGTCCCGCTAAACGCTGACTGTTGGGAATCTCTGGATTTTCTTGCTTTCTGCAGAAACGGGTCTGAGTGCACAGAGACTTGTAAAATATTTGAGACTTTTCAGCGATCCTGTAAGTAAAGCAAAGTCTCTGTGCATGCCATATACAAGCTGCAACCTCGAGAACGTACATGACACATTGTACAAACTTGTTTTCGAACCCCGGGGTAAGGATCTGTCTGGGGGGGGTCCGGTTTTGTTGCATGATAGGTATTATGGGACACAAAGTAGGGCACGATGATGTGGCAGTGGTTCTATTGGTGAGAACGTTTCACCATATCTTCCGCTGTGGGATAGAAAAGAAAACCAACCAGCAGTTACCAAACCTCTGTTGTTATTTGTTTATCAGAAAACATTTCCAAAACTCATTCACTGTGGTTCATGTTTCTTGCCATAACAATCGATAACTTACTTTTTTGCTTCGCCTGTTTTGATTTAGTCTTGTGTATCATAATGGCACTCAGTAATTCTCTGTCTAGAGTTGTTGCTTAAAAAGGGTTAAAGCCTACCTCAAAGTTCCCTGCCTAGAGCTTGGCTTTTTCCATCCTTGCTGGTAATTTTCCTGTGCTATTTTTAAGCATACGTAGGTCACCAGTTAGTCAGACAAAATTCAGAGCATAAAATTTGATCATTCGGTAGAGCTGTGATCCGTAACAAGTTAACTATGATCTATTGTCAGTGACCAGCGAACAGTAGTCAGTGAGCTGCAGTTAGTCACCAGTCAGCTGAAGTCAGTGAGCTATGAGCTGCAGTCAGGGACCAGTGAGCTGTAAGTCACAGTCAGTGGTCAGTGAGCTGTAGTCAGTGGGCCGTTGGACTATGGTTGCACACGCAAGATGAAAAGTGCAAAAAGCTGAGACAGACAGGGGGCAGGATGGTTGAAGATTGTGGATGATTGGCTGCAGTTTGGGTACGCCAGGATCTGCAGCTGTCATCACTGAAGTGAAACCTGTGTACGGCAAAAGATGGAAAGAGGAATGAAGTGAAATA
The DNA here is from genome assembly GCA_009936485.2 of Gymnarchus niloticus. Taxonomy (NCBI): domain Eukaryota; kingdom Metazoa; phylum Chordata; class Actinopteri; order Osteoglossiformes; family Gymnarchidae; genus Gymnarchus; species Gymnarchus niloticus. The sequence goes on from JAACJT020000052.1 coordinate 6,356,784, forward strand.
CCAGGAAGAGTGGCAGAGTGAGCGCATTCGCAGCAGGAAGCAGGCATGGCACTGCATGTAGGGGTATTGCAGACATGCACCATCCATCCATGCATCATGTCTAGTTTGGTGCTGTGTGTTTTGACCCATTGTGTTGGGGGGGGGGTCAGGAACAAAAGCAGCATATGCCAAACATAAATGTAGCCTACACTATGCACCATTCAACCTGACTGATTACATTGCTCAATAACATTTCCATAATCAACATGCGTTGTTTCGACTCTGACATTAGAGCAAAGCAACCCTTTGAAAGCTGCGTCTCTTAATCCGTGTCCTGAGTGCCTCTTCTCTTGGTTGGGTGGATTCATGTCCGGTAATCGCCGCTGTTTAATCTACACACGGCCCTGGACGATTTAGCCAAAAGAGGGCAGTACTGAGCTTATATTTCCGCGTTGCTTCGAGTCGTCTTACCCTCCTCCCTGCTTCCCTCGTTCTTTTTCACTCGTGGGCAACATCGTGCTATTTCAGCATCAAAGCGCTGCACCGCATCAGCGTGTATCAGCCCTGTTCTCGCTCTTTGTCTCGCTCCCGCAAGCCGGACGGAAATCTGCGTCCCGCAGGAACTGGGCATTAGACCTACGCATCCATGGAGCGCTCCTTCCGCCTATGGCACTTACTCTGCACGGCATTATTTAAAATAATATAAGAAGGAACATCACGCCGAGAAGTCAGATCGAAAGCGCCTACAGAACGACGGTATTTGTTTGTTTGTTTTTTTCTGTAACTTTGCAAAGCCTCATCCTCGCACTTCCCTAAACATTTCATCCGTCCCCTTATTTTAATTCTCCTGCGAAAATAGGGACCCTCGATGGAAAAGGTAATCGCTGACTGGAAACCTGCCACTATTCGACCCCAAATCTGGCCCCAGCAAGGGATGTTCACCCAAAAGAAGATTAAAGCGAGGAGGAAAAAGCGACAGGGGTCGTTTTGGGGCCAGATGAGCTTTGTAGGCATCTGTCTCCTGTGTCTATCGGCTCTGTCTTCTCTGGCTGAGCAATCAGGTGAGCGTTTTTTTTGTCGATCGGAAAGTAACGGAGCCACATTCTGGGACTGGTGTCTACCAGGGGCCGCGAGCGTCGTTTTGTCATCCGTCTATGTAAACTTGTTTAACTTGGGTTTAGGAAAGGACCCATCCCCATTTGCACATGTGCATAGAGGTATCACCTACATACGTCTAAATAAACAGTTCTAATGAATGCCTGGCATCTCTGATCTGGGTCCGATCGAGCTGCTGTCAAACGTCAGAAACAGGTCCATTCCCTTAGCCTATGCGTATTTGTATTTAAATCTGTATGGGAATAAAACAGAGCTGCTCTTTCGGTCACTGCAATCGGGACGAGTTGGTTATGAATTGCGCTTGTTCTTAAAGAGCCCTTCTCAGCTGGCACCTCCGGGCCCGGACTGTGGCCACATGTGCGCCTTCGCTGAACTTGCGCTGGTTTGAATGGCGATGCAGGAAACCATCTGCGTCCCATTATCGTCTCCTGCTCCCGGTTTCCAAAACCCTGTCGGCGACTGCAGCCGTTTTCTGTTCACCCCATTAAAACCTGTTGAGATCTGCAATGTGAAATAGCAGATTGCATCGAAACGGGTCGGGTCAAGCGTCCGACCCTAGTGTAAATGTCAGCGACAAGCGGGTCATCAAATAACCTAAGACGCATCAGCCACGATTTCAAAGGAATGTGTGCGTATTGACATTGGGAATAAATTATTTTGGCACTTTGTAGAGAAATCTGACGTGTGGAGTTGTACCAGATATGTTATTGGTTTTTGCGGATGTATCCCGTTTGATGATTTATTTATGATTCCATTGATTAAAACACTAATGATTTGGCATTAACTGATTTTCAGCACGTTTACCCTTAACTCTTTCCAGTTTATATAATAGATATGTTCAGTGTTTCAAACGGCGTCCTAATAGGATCTTCAGCCCGCCCGGTAAAATGTTGCCTCTATAGAGATGTTGCGGTGTTGCATTGAAATAAGAGGTTATGAAATAAAAGGGATCGGTGCAGCGTACATTTAAGCTTAATGCTTGTGTTTCTGAAAATATGACTGCAAAGTTATAACGATTCACTAGTCTTGTTACAGTCGTCACTGTACAGTAGTTCTTTAGGTGACAAAGTGTTTGTCAGACATCTGCGCTCCCTATGAACGGTCATTGATGGCGAAGGTATGTTGAGATGACACTTTACAAACGACCCAAGTGTGGCAAAGGGGGACTAACGTAACAGGCAAGTCAAATTCACATTTGAACAACAAGTTTAATTCAAGCTGGAATTGCAATCAAAAGTGAGATATACATTGCTTTGACAGAAATGGTTGATTATGAAGTTATCTTATGCTCTTTGTTTTCTCCTGGTGCTTCAGTATCCTCCCATAGTTCAGAGTCATGCAGCTGGGCTATTTTGGTTTGAGAAATTACCCTTTGAGTATGATTGTGTGTGTGTGTTTGTAATTCTATGTGTGTGTGCGCGCGCATGTGTGTACCCTGAGAAGCATTGGCTCCCCATCCAGGATGTACCCCATCCTTGTGACTGTACTGCTTAGGATAGGCTCCAGGCCCCACAGGACTGCAGTAAGGTTAGAAGATGGATGGATGGATGGATCATTTGCTTCTAGCATGCTAGGGATTACAAAGATTATCTCCTTGCATAATGCGATATAAGGTATAGCTCTTCCTTTGTATCTATGGAGGGGGTATTTGGAGCACTTGTTAGGAACACGTAGTTGAGAGGTTTGTCAGAATGAGGCTCCTCACATCCTTACTCTGGCAATGATATCGACACCTTTGGTGACATCTTGTTTCGCATTCAATTTTGGAGGGAAAATATAGCAAACTGGCAACAAAATAGTTTATTCTTGATTCTTCAGAACTTCTTTCGATTTATTTACAGCAGGGAATCTGTAGTGTTACTGTTTGACCTGGCAAAACAGGTATGACATCTGTACAGATCAGTCATCCTATCCAGTTACTGCTCAGCTTAGCCTGGCACTTGAACCTTAAAAGCTTCTTTTTGCCAGTTTGAAGTGCTACGTGACCCTGCCCGTACGCTAACTCCTGCCTTGTCTGGGCAGGGATGGACTGCGTGCGTGTGGACCCAAAGCTCTGCATGAATGCAGCATCCGGGAGGGAGGGCCGTTGGACCTCCAGTTATACCCCCAACCCTGGAGATGTGAGGTAGACATGCCACTCACTGGGCCACTGTGCTGTCCCTTATGACCTTTATTGAGTAATGTATTTTTTTTCTTTGTCCAGATTGGACTGTCAAGCATGTGCTCCTTCCTGATGCCTGAGTGCATCAACAGCAGTAAATGCCAGGCACAGTGTGTGTGACTGAGCACTGAGAACCACTGTAACCAGAGACAACTCTGACGTCATCTTAGATGTCAGTGTGGGGGTCCTTGTGAATATCATTCCCATAACAGAATTCTCTCTGGTTTCTTTTGCTGGCTGTCGGCCTTGACTGATGCGGCAATACTTCCGTGTCGGTAAAAGTATACGGGTTGAAAGAGGATCTCGTGGTGGAAAAATGCTCCTCCCCCCCTTCCGTTTTCTTATCAAGGGAGACACACCTGGCGCTGGGGGGCATGTTGTGGCAGGTCAGCAGTTCACATGCCGGATGGCGTTTGTCGTGCAGCCTGTGGAGTTGTGATGTGCCATTTGCCAAGGTGAGCGTACTACCGCGAACAGGGCTTAAATTAGCATTCCAAGGGCAACGTTTTGGAAAAATCGTTATTACAGATGGCACTGGACTTCCCGAGGGAGTGTCCACAAATTATAAAACAAAATTGTGAGCTTGGAGTGGCATGTTAGTTCAGTACATAGTACTGTTGCTGCACACCTCCAGGGTTGCGGGTTCGAATCTCACCCCTGTTCTCTCCGTGTCCTGGGGAGTGCTCCACTCTCCTCCCACAGTCCAAAAGCATCCATGGTATGTGATTGAGCGTGCTTGGCTTGGTGTCTATGCTAGCTGGGATAAGCACCATGAACCTGTGCAGGATAAACAGGTGGATGGTTGTGGGGTTTAATATTTTTATTTCTAGTACTCTCCTTTTTAGCAGAGAGGAAAGTACATGTTTGAAGTATCGTACCAGATCATGTGGAGAGTGAACATGACAATCTGCTCAGGCCCCTTGACTTCCTCCACTTTGTTTCCTTGGACACCAAGATGGGGGGGAGCCTCTTCCTGGAGGGAGGAGACTCTGGTTTCTACTGGAATCCAGAAATCAATAAGGCATGGAGAAGGGCGTATCTGTTTTTGTTTTTTTTTTTTTTGTTTTGTTTTTTAATGTAGGTGCCATTGTGGGGTAATGCATTCATGTTGTCACACAAAGTCATGTCACAAGCCTGGTACAGCCTTACAGTTCCGTGCAGGCTTGAACAACAGTCCCCTGTCCTTGTTTCATTAGGCATGGTCAATTGTCACCCCCCGTCGACTTCATTTTAAGAGTGCCAGTGGGACCAAAGCCAGATGCTCAATTGAGATGCCTTCATCTGGCTCCAGGGACCCTGGCCCAGCATCATCCTGATTCGGAGCTGTCGTGGCCAATCAGTGCGCTGTTACTGGTGTCCCCCGCTGCCAGTCAAGGCTCGAGCATCGTCACACCCAGTCAGTTTTGCTTCTCAGCACGGGAGCCAATCTACGTGCTGCTGAAGCTCTCTGCCTACTTAGGTCATTGTAAACACCCTCTAATGCTTCAACAGTACAACGTTTAAAAATTCAATGTAAAACATCCCCAGTCTCTTTTATTGCCTTGATTCTTTACATTTATTTAATAAACGAATAAAAAATTGTGGGTTTCTCCTTAAATATTTCATCATGCTCAAACCTAATTTGTACCTAACTTTTTCATCCTTCGTCATGGTCGTGACGTAAATTTCGTCATGAAGGGTGTCCACGAGGCCTGTGCGCGTGCAGCCCAGATTTTGTATCTAGCGAACATTTCGCGCGTCGTCAGCGCATGCGCAAGAAATAGATTGGTGCATTTCTGGGAATTTCC
>JAACJT020000052.1:6361926-6389980 GCA_009936485.2 Gymnarchus niloticus
ATTTTGTATCTAGCGAACATTTCGCGCGTCGTCAGCGCATGCGCAAGAAATAGATTGGTGCATTTCTGGGAATTTCCAGTAGAGGGCAGTGCCAAATTATATGAGCAGATGCCCGTGACGAAGGAGTAGAAGAAGAGAGTATTCATTTCGAGCAGCTATGTGATGAAGTGCAGCGGTAGGCATATTTAAAACTCGTCTCTCAAGAAAACAACAGAAGCAAAGCAGCTCGCTCTTAAACGCTATTGAGTGGGTGTTGTGTGCTACAACTTAAGCCTTATTTTAGCCTACTTAAAAGCTTTATTCAGCTGCAAGGACAACATATGCCCTCTGCCGGTCTGACAAAGGTAGTATGGTCATTACGGTTAGTGTGGTCGATTGGATCACGGAAAAACGAAATAAGAACAAATGTTCACATCCACAAATGAAAGCCTGACGAGCTCCTTAGGGGCTGCATCCCAGATTAATCATTTGGACTGTTATTCAAAGTGTTTTCCCCTCAGCAAAAAGACAAACATTATAATCCCCATTGAAAGAATGAGTTTGAAAGCCGTTACGGTGCCAAGGCGTAGTCTTCATATAATCCCAGTGTGACATGCCGTCTGATCACATAGTGCCACTGTCTGATACTCAGAGGGGCCCAAACATGCACTCAGATCTCCGCAGATGCTTTTTTAGTGCCGTGGTGCATGACGACGGTAATGATAAAAGACGGGGATGGTCAGATCAATACCTCAATATCAATGCTTCACTACTCAAAGATGACTCTTTTGGCATCGATTATCATTTAAAAGTATGAATTGCAATTGTTTGTTTTCCCCAAACGTGGTTGAAGACATTCTCTCAGAAACCGAAAATCCATTAGCGCAGCCTTGGTGACAGAAGAATGGCAGAAAGTTAAAAGGGACCGTTTTCAGTTTTTCTAACATTTTTACTTAATGAGGTCTCAGTGAAAGTGTTAAGGTTCAATTTGTTTGTATTTCAAGTTCATTTTATTCATGGACTTAATATTTTAAAACACATCAAGTATTGTCCTGCTTCTATAATGGGAGTTACTTTTCTAAATATACAGTTTGATTATCATCATTTCTAAATAATTACCGCTGATTCTCTGTTATTCCGTTGTGAGTGCTGAAGTGCGGTTCTGGGTATTCAAATGTATGTTTCATCATCCGAAGGATTACATTACCCGAACTAACCTTGGCCACATATACTTCAGATAATCAACATTCTATTAGGTTTGGTCTTGGTATTGATACAGGTTAAAAATACTTGGTCCCGCACTGAGCTGAAAATTTGCAAAATCACCCATCCCTAAACGATGATGCATTACTTGGCAATGGAAACCCTAGGCAGGCTCGGTTAAGGTGAATGCCTGCTCCTACAGCTACGCTGGGGCCCCTAGATTGACCAGCGCCTATCCCTTTGCTGGGACGTCACCCCAACCTCCTCCCCATCCCCCCCGCCTGGCCTGGCGCCCGCTGCCACCCTGTCACCTGGACCGCTAATGAAGATAAACGTTGCGATTTGGGCTGACGGGCTGCGCGAATGTGGGCTCTAAAAATAACGTGGCTGTGACAGTATTAGGTCACACTCGGGCGGGTGGGAGTGGGGGGCTGCAGGGGGCTTCCATTCAGAGCCTCAGATCACGCGCCGTACTCCTCTTACTGAAGGCGGCAGGCGGCCCTGTGCTGAAAATCGTCTGCCAAGCTGGATCTGCCACACAGCTGGAGAGGCGCAGAGGACCTGAGACGCGCTCAGTCCTTCCATAGCTCTGGTTGTTGGTGTTAAAGCCTGCCCGTGAGCACCAGGATTTTTCTGTGAACACACTCCAACCCTATGTAAGTGCAGCTTTACTACCACCGGATTGATCTTGGAAATACTATTGTAATTGAAATTTCATTGGCAAGGTCATTCAATGTTGAATCACATTTTTTCAACCCCTTGGTCTTTCTCTTGTTTAAAAAATCTAATTGCAAAAGTTTGCAATAAAGTGGTGCAGAGGATTGGGGGGTGGAGCTGTAGCCTCACACCTCCGAGGCTTTGGGTTTGAATCCCCCTCTGAGCTGGCGTAGAGAATTTGCATGCTTTTCCAGGTAGTCTGGTTTCTGCAGTTAGGCAGATTGACTGTGTGTGTGTGTGTGCTCACGCCCTGCAATGGACCGTATGACCTGTCCTGTGCTTCCAGACCCACTGTGACATTGCTGTCCATGAGAAGTGGTTATAGAAAACATACACATGGATGTATTTAAAGTACTATCGTGGATATCCTCTGGTGTAGCCAATGGCTTTAGCTTGCAAAGTCGAGGCCTCCAGTGGAGAGGTGAAAAGTGTGATTCTCGTGTTTTAGCACATGGGGCTGACTGGTGACAGAACACTGATGTTGGGGGGACTGAGGGACAGTAAGCCTGAATTTTTCTCTAACTCTACAGTTGTCTGAAACTGTGTAGTCGCCATGTGGGGCCTATCACATGGATTTGGGAAGGCCATGAAGAATCACGAACCTTTGTGGATCGCAGAGGCAGTCTCCATGGACCCGTCTCAGTTTAATATTCTTGCCGCAGATTGGGAGCTGCCCTGTACGTTCAAACACCCCGGCTTCAGTTCCCTGGCCAGCTGAACACAAACAAAGAATAATGAGGAATATTGAAAAGCTTGGTTTGCTCTTCTGACCAAAGCTGAATCTCAGAGCGGGAGGAATCTTTGAAGAATGTCACCGCACTGCATTTTCAGACATTTGTGGTAAACACCTCCATCTGAAGATGCCGAGTTTTCCTTCCCCCCACCCACATGAAAAAAAATTGCTCCGCAGCCATGTAGTGATAAACAGATTAATGAACCAGTTTTGTCTTCCTTAATGAGCAGGTAAACTTAGTTTAGAGATCTGTCCTTATTGCATCTCTCTGTCTAATTGCGTTATGGAGTATAGGGTTGCTTAGCCTGTTCAGGGGAACCAGTCCATATCTGGGCACACCTTAGGTTTTTAACACCGGAGTACCAGGAGTGAATCTACAGAATGTCAGGAGAATGTGCAAACTCCACACAGGCACAAAAGAGTGACCCAACAACTGGAAATGTAAACCAACGATGCTGCCCACTGAACTGCCATGCTATTCCCATTCTGGGTCTGATGAACTGGTCTTTAAACAGACATTCTACAGTTGCAAAATAGTGATTAGTGTGTGGTTTCCGTACAGTGTGTTTCCTGAATGTGTTGTGTTGTGTGAAGATAAGGATGCCTGCTTTATGGAAGCGGCTGCCTTATTGAGCTGAGGCACCGTCAGATGCCTCATAGATGCATGTCTTGCATAACCAGAGGCTTTTGCACTGGCCCTGTCCCGGATGGAGGTGGTGTCAGGTCAATGTGAGATACATTGGGATGCAAAGAATCCTCCATGGAGCATTAGCTCTGGAGTTCTCTTTCCCGTGTTGTCTCAGGCAAGCCACGTCCCTTAAGGGTGTGTGTCAGCCTGTTGGGAATTCAAGAGAGATTCTACAATTAGGAATGAGAGAGATGATTCTGTAGATTTTAAATTCATCAAAGATACAAAAAACCGTAATGTAATAAACAGACGTGTCTTTGTTTTGGTAATTACACTTGAAAAAATACGTAGTACGAGGACAAAAATTTGTCATCACTGCCTTTTCAGGTGTCAGGAGTCACATCATATCTCCACAGTAACATATTTCCCAGGGTTCATTCTGTTTCAGTGAATAGGTAATGACACTATAGATGACCATGTTAGAATATGCCAAGGTACTGCCTGTGGACGAGCGTCAATCATCAAACAAGGTTATGGGCGTGCGCCCTGAATGTAAACTGGAGAGGATGCTGCCGCCCCCAAGTGAGCAAAGTAGCAGCATGATTGTGGCAAAAAACTTGCACATGATAATCAGCGGTCTTTATTGGAAATTAGAACATTTTCAGAAGAATATTACACGAGAAAACAAACGTGATCCATTCGGGAAGAGCAACCCAACCCAACCTCTTTTATTGTTGTTAGCTTAAGCAAAAAAAAAAAAAGGCAATGTTATGATTAGCAAAAAGCACATAGTGAAAGTGAGTGAAGTTTCACCGTGTCTGTTTCAGGTGAGTTGTTTTGTTACTTTTGTGTGTTTGGAAGAAGATGGGCAAGACTGCAGAGGGTCTTTTATGGTGTGGTAATGGATGTGTCTTCTGGGGCCTCTGAAGGAAGACCAGCTTTCAGCCATTGCACACGCTGTGCTGGTTTTTTGTGAGGCAAGAGCAAAACAAACAAACGAGAGAGGAATTCTGTTTATTTCTGTTTGATAAATATAGAAGGTGTTATTTTTAGAGTCATCTGAAAACCGGCCATGGCAAAGGCAGACGGTTGGCCGCTTTGCCATGGTGAAATGGGCTTTGCGGACTGTTAAGTTACAGTGGCTGCTGCTGTTCCTTTTACATTTGGGTCAAGGGGTTAAGCTTGCCCAGTGCTGTCGTGGACGGTTCTGTATACCCATGGAGTCTCTGCTTTCGGAGTGGTCTGTCACAAGGCCTGCCACGTATCTCCGACAATGATAGGTCAGGTGAATGGCGGTCCAAAACGAAGGAGGCAGAAAGTGACCTGGTGTTGAAGGACTTATCCATATGCCCCACTAGCCATTTCTGTGATCTTAAGTGGAGTGAAGCTGGAAAAATCTTCAGTGAAGTTCTTGTGTCAAGGTATATATGTGGATTGGAAGCATGTTTCCTCGGCTTCAGTAAGAATGTGCACTGCCGGTTGTCACCCCCCCATTTAGTTACTCCATCTCTTTGGTTTGTCGATGACCCAACTAGTGTCAGCCTCCAGCTAGTATCCAGGAGGTGCTCACCCACACTCTTTTCACCCAGGCCTGACTACTGTCACTCTTCTGTTTGTATCACTCTTTTATTCGTACTTAAGATCCCCACCCAGTCGCCATCTCTGAACTTCACTCAAAGATGGCTCCCAAGCACTCGTAAGTAGAGGGTACCCGACCATCTCCTCTCCAGAAATGGCTTTTCTTTCAAACTGGGAAGCTTTGGAATGACTAGGGAGTGGTAAATCTCATGGTGATGTGTGAAGGGTGCCCAGGGTCGAGCGAACAGAATTTAGCCTGTCTTTATGCATTCCATGCTGTTCCAGCACGACTGCTGGACTGCTAAAATACTGAGGTTTTCTGAAGTTGTTTTAGGGATCTTCCATGAAGAGACGATAACGGACTCTGTTGTTTCACTTTTAAGCACTGATAACAGCACCGATTGTGTGTTTATCGATCATCCACAGGGTTGGCCGTTTCCAGCGACAGCGATGCCAGTCCTGCCGGTGGGGGCAGCCGTAGGCTCCTTCAGGAGCCAAGGAGGAACGAGACAGCAGACAGAAAGGAGAAGAACTGCACTGAACCAGGTAGAGATCCGGGCCATATTTGTGTTGTTCTGCGGTCATGCCAGTTTAGCTTACTTTGCCTGGAGAATGAGGTAATTCCGTGTGTTTTGTCTTTACCGACCTACAGTATGAGATAACAGTAACACTCAGGTGAAAGCATTTTCATTCGACGTACCCTACAATAGGACATATTGAGAGACTCGAAGCTGATCCCAGTTCAGTCCAATAGTTACTGACTCTTTGGGCTCCACATAGAACATGTACGTATCCCTTTTGTTCTTGTATACCAGTGGTCTTGCTGACACTAGTACAGTGGTTATCTTGCCAGACTGATTGGGTTCGAGGACTAGCCCACTGTAGGCTTGTGTCTGCAGAGTGATTGGGGGTGGGTTTCAGTTCACCGGGCTCCCCCCAGGGTGTATCGTGTATCTCCCAACTTCATTCACGTTGAATGCGTCTCAAAGATTGAAAGTCGATCGTGAATGAAAGTTGACCTAACCCTAACTTCCAGGCAGCTCTTGTCTGCCTATTATACAGACTACAGCTTTCCAGCGCCTCGGATTCCCAAGCGGAAGGTACACTGGAACGCTGTGACGTCATCACCACGCTCGATGAAGCCTGTTATGCCGCTGGTGGCGCAGTAGCGTCAGTGGTAGCGGCCGATTTATTTGTGTAGTGGCTGATGTTTGCCGTTCTCCGGGCCGGGAGCCTTGTACGAGGGACAGGCCAAACGTGCCGACAGCATGCCAGGCCTGTGGAACTGCACTGGACCCAAACATCATACAACGTACAGTGCACCGTTATCAATTCACGCTCATGTTAAGTAGCTTATATTTAGAAACAAGCATTTAATTGCTTATTTCCACTTAATTATTCCTTCCTTGCTGAAATAGTCTAATTATCTTAATAGGGATAGCTTTATAAGGCTTGTTTTGTGTGGAACTGAGAGCGCTTGACAAGGTCTGTTTCTCGTTCTCACTCTGTCGTCTCATTTAAGGACTGAATGTTTTTCTTTGGTGTCAGTCTCAAGCAGTCACCTTTTATCAAAGAGCAGAGGCCATATTCACTTCAAAATGTATTTGAACTGGGTCACTACGTTCACTCAATCACTGTTCCCTATACCATATTGGGATCTTGAAGCGTATGTATCACCGTATATGAATTGAGTCAATTAAACAATGCCATGGTTTCGAACATTACAACCCCAGATGTGTGATGCTGGTATCCTAGCAACCTGGCATTTACGAATAGCAAAATACAGCGACAACATCAACAGAATTAAGGAGATAAAGGGTGTGTTACCCTGTAATTTTTTATATTACTTAAAATATGAAGGACTTTTACAATAATAAAGTCTACACTATAACGTACCTCCCTTCCACCATCATTGTTGCATTACGAGTAGTCAGTTGCCAACAAATGTCACCCTTATATTGCATTAATGTCCCTTCTGTATTGCATTATGGTACATAGGGTTTAGTGTACCTTGTCTGTACACAGCAATTTGCAGTGCATTGTGGGTATTTTTTTATTGCGCTATATAGTGATTGAGATTTTCTGTTCAGAATTTGAACAGTGCCATAAAATGGCTGACACACCATATGGTGCACTAGTTAGATAGTTGGGAGCAATTTTGAATACAGTTCTGGTTGTGTAGGTAGTTGGCTTTGCTGGATGTGCTTACTATGTTAAACCTCCCAACCTGTAGGGGGAGCTGTCCGTTTTGTTTGTGTCCAGTACACGTGGTACAGTGAATGCTGTGCCAGCTAATGAGACAGCAGCTCGTCAGTGTTCGGTTTCCTAGGAAAAATGTCATCATCCACGTAATTTTTGGATCTGCTGCAAAGTGGGAATTTGGGTTTTCCTTTACACACATTGCAGTCGGTTCTGCTGGTGTTATATACATTTTAAAATTATTTGCGACAGTAAAATTCTGGACAGAAGATCCCATTAGTTGGAGAGCTTTTGCTCACCGATTCTATCAGCCAGAGTTTTCAGTGTTCTGGCTTCGTGTTAACAGCCTCCATTCTGCTCTTTAATGGAGGGACAGTTGTAATTGATGGAATGCTGGTCATGCGACTTACTTACCTTTGTGCCCCATGATTTCCTTTGTCATGCATCCCGGGGGTCACAGGCTGCTGCTTCCCACGTAGTGTTTCTTATTGACCCGTGTCCAGAAGTCATAGTTAGCATAGGTATTTACACTCCTCACATTACCCCCAGTTTGGTGGCGTTAATGAATGGCTATCAGTTATAACTGGTTGTCCATGTATTTTAAAACTTTGTCCTTAGGAGAGGACACGCCATCCACAGGACCCAAGGGGTGGGAAAGGGAGGGGGTTATTCATGTAAATTGAATTCACCTTCGGCTCAGGTTAATACAATTTGGGAGGGCAATGCCACTGAGCCATTGAACTTTCGAAGCTTTCGGCAGACCTGAAAACACACGGTAGCATCGCGTACAATTTACTTGTTTAAAGTGGGAGAGAACAAAGTTGGCCGTGGCCTAATTAATAGCAAACAATGATACGGGGCTGGCGTTTTCATTTATTTATTTATTTATCCCAGAGTATCTTTAGCATTGTGTTGCGTACACTCCGCGTTTGCCGAGAAACCAGATCCCGCTGTGGGTAATTATGCCCCGGAGCAGGGAACAAAAACACAACGAGCTGGATGCTTAATTGCCGAGGAGCGGGGAAACGGGCGATCTAGAACCGCGACTGTTCCCCTCCCACTCAGGGGGGACGCAGAGGCTGCTGGGGAGTATGGCGGTCAGCTGTGTACCCCCGAGGCTTCTAGGTAGCGAAAACGACCTCGTTGTTCTCATGCACAGGACTCTCGCTGCCTTTCTTACGAACGCTTCCCGCCAGTCTCTGCGGGTGGTGGCGTCCCGCATTGTCATCCTCGCCGCGGCCCGTGGGACACGTCGAGCCGGGAACGGGCGGGAACACAGCCCTGTCTGTCTGCCACGCTGCACACAGCTGCCATGTTACATAATTAATTAAAGTGGGCTCAAACGAACTTGCTCACTCGCCGACCGTTGTCTTTGCGGCGTAAATCGGTTTATGGATGACTGGAGTTAATTGCGAGCAAACGTTCCTCTTTCACTCCCGGCAGCGTTTCGAATCGCCGCCCGTGTTCTGCGGCGGGGAGCAGGAATAATCGAAGCCATGGGCGGGGAGTCCATTCGACGTGCGCCGCAGTACTGGCGCTGCCATGGCAACCAGGCACATTTAAGTGGAACCAAAAACAAATGGGAATGTTCCCGATTCACTCGCTCTAATGCAGGGGAGGCTTCTGCCCAAGAGAACATGGACAGAACCGTATTAGACCCATTTGTGTCCTACCTGAGCATGCTGTGACAGCTCTATAGCCGGTGCTAATTTCATGCATCTCCCATGATCCTCCTGGATTGCAGGCTGATATTAATTTTGGATGGTTATTTAGCCCAAGAGTTGGGGGATGCAGGTGTGTGTCTGTGCGTTTGTGTTTATATGTGTGTGCATCTGCAGGCCTTCAGCACTTGGCAGCCTGTGCCAGCTTGCCAAGTTATCTGCCCCTGTCCTGACCCACACTCCTCCCACCTAAGGTCCCCCTCCCTGCTTATAGCCTGCCACCCCAGGGGTGCCTGTTGCCCCAGCAACCGGGCCAAGTATGATGTCATTAGGAGCACTGTAATCTCAAGCAGCCGTAGCAGACATGGTTATGTAATCACCAGGTTGGGGGGGGGGGGGACACTGTAGTTACTGTGGTTAGCAAAACTGTAATAAAAGCTGCTAATCCAGTTGACAGATGGGCCACGTTTTGCAGAAATTTATTTCTGACGTCCACTTCTCAGACCATCCTTTTCCCCGACATGCATTTGCTACTCAGCTTTGAAGGGGGGCAGCATGTTCTCAAACGTTCCAACTTTGAGCAATACGTCCTGCGACTCGCAGAGGAACTGACCTACGCTGTCAGCACGTCCCGCGCATGTCAGGAGGATGGGACTCGCCTTCCGGAAAACAGGAAGAATTCAACCTGTGCTTTGCTCCCGTGGCTGTCAGGAGGGAGTGTTACTGCTGTGCCGTCTAGCGGTGCCGGTTCAAACGATCGCCACTTAGTGATTAGGCGAAGTGTGTGATTGATGGACACGGTTATCGGGGGGATTTAGCGTCCAGGGCATCAACCAGTTGCTTGGGACACCGTCGTATCCGTAAGACATTCTTTCCTTTACTTGGCACCGCGTCGGAGCAGTGAGGGGAGTTTCGAAGTCACCATCGTTTCTGATGCCTGGTTCTAGTGGCGGCATCCTCGGTTTCCTGTCCCACATGTCCTCAGGATTGTGGTCTCCCAACACAAACCCCTTCATTCACCTTCCTCGTATGAGACAAGACTCTCCTTTGGGGGCCAGTATCACTACAGGTGTCAGCTACACTACATCGAGGGAGACAAACCTGCCCAGGATGAAGCTTCACATTTTGAAAGTGTACTCCACCCCCCTGCTTCTATGCTCCTCCCCCATTCTATACTCCTTCCGGTAGCTGAAGCACTGTGACCCCTAAATTCAGCAGTGTCAGTTTGTGGGTTCTTCAGTCCAGTCTTCTGAGCAGTGGGTCTCTGGGGAGGCAGTACGTGACATTACGTTATCGTGGTGTTTATTTCTTATTGCATTAACACTGCTGCCTCCAGATCCAGGGTTGGGGGTTCAAATCTTGCGTCCACCCTGTGTGTCTAGAGTTAGCATGTTTTATGGGTTTCCTATGGGTACTCTGGTTTCCTCCCGTAATCCAGGCTAACTGGTGTCTCTAAATTGTCAGGTGTGTTAACCTTCAACGACAAGTGGAGCAACACATCTGTTGGAACCTTTCCTCATTGCATGAGGCTGCATTTAAAATGTTATGAGTGTACGTTATACCTCGCATGCTACTTCGAACCCTCTGTTGTCTATTGTGGTGCTAACCAACTAAGGAATGTCTGTAGGACCTGAGCCTGCTCTCCTCCGGTCTTGGGTCTGTCTATATAGCAGATTTAATCCTGCCTTAGTTTAGATTCAGCTTTAGTCCTGGCTTATTTTAGTTTCAGCCTCAGTCCTGGCTTAATTTATATGCCGTCACATAGAGGTTTTGAGGCATTGTAGTACTAAGTTATCTAGTACCTGGCTGCAGCCTGTGGCATGACGGACTTCATTTGGGAGTCTGGCCTGGGACGGTGGAATGTTGCATCCAGGCCAAACTAGAGTACGACTCCAGAGCGCCCCCGAGGTCCAGACAACGTTGGTTTTTCTGCCCACGTTCTCGTCGCCCGTCTTAATTAAATGGCAGCATTACCATGTGACCTTTTGCCAGCTCCCCCAGCTGAGCGTCTCTCTCTGTCCTCCTCGCCTCGGTCACCCCTGGCCCCCCACTGTGACGCTGACCCACTCCCTGCGATGCATGATTTATGATGCTTCCTTGCACAACGGTGGCCAAAAAAAAAAAAAACGGTAATGTGGCATCCATGGGGACATAGATATGCCTTGGAGGGGGAGTGGATGGATTTGTGTATGTGGGGGAACAGGGTGGGGTTGGAAGGGGTAGCTTGGGCTGTTTGTGTAGTGTTCCACAAGAGTGTTCCTGAGCAACACGGGGCCTGACTTGTGGCAAATTTTGAAGTTTGCTTTTTTCATATCCTGTGAGAGGCTCGAGTGATGCTTCATGAATGGCTCTGTAAATGAGCCATTTTTTGGTTTAAAAAAAATAAATAAACGTGGGGCAGGCTTTAGAGGACCTTGAGTGTTTGTTGTTGGTCACATATCCCGTTGACTTATGGTTGAGAGTGTGGCAGACTGTCTTACTGGCGAAATCCGGGCTTGCTGCTTAAAGCTTGGGGAGTCATGTCACTGAGCACATGGAAATTAACAGCCGGCAAACGCTTTAATGGTGATTTAATCAGAACGAGCCGCGCGTGTGTCCGTATTGCAGCGTGCCTTGCCAGAGCCGCACGTTTATGTAATGCGGCCGTCGTAGGCTGGCACCCTCGCTGGGATCCGCTGCCCTCTGGCGTGGGAGCCTGAGCTTCAGGACTGGTCGATTCAGCAAGGATTTGATATTCAGGAACTGGATGACAGCCAGTGTCACACATTCTTAGTCCTGCCTGTGTGTGTGTGTGTGTGTGTGTGTGTGTGTGTGTGTGCCTGTGCAGATGTCAGTCTGGAATATCTGTTTTTCTCCTGTTCTAAATGCTGAGTTTGTGTGATTTAGGGTGTGTGTGTGTAATTACCCTGGTGCGCCATTTCCCTTAACGTTACATTGCCACCACGGCATGGTTTGTGATGCTGTTTCCTCTGTGGCTCAGCCTCTCTCCTGGATCACTGATTTGGTCGAAACTTCATAAGATGGTCTGCTGGCTCAGATGTACCAAGTCACTGTCACAGCTCCTGATCGGCAGCTGTCTCTTCACATGTCCTGATTCTTAGACCAGGTCTGTCCACATCACAGCAAATAAGAGAGAAGTTTGCTCTGTTGTCATGGTGTTGGAAATCGGTATAAGATGAATTGAAAATAGAATCAGCCTGCAGATTGCTTCGTTTGAAATAGGTAATAATTTGGAGAGGCTTTAAGAGCCTGGGCCAATGAGATCGAGCAGGCATCTGATGCAGTGAATTGCCGCCTTTGTTTTTAACCATTTGCTTGCCAGTGAGTTTGGCAATGGACAGAGGGAAGAAGCGAAATGTCCGCCTTTCTACTGACTGGATGTTCCTCTTAAAGAATACTTCTTCACAATGAAGCTTTAGGTGTCAACTGGAGCACCATTGGGCATGTTACGTACTGTAGCTCTGCTCCTTTGTGGACAGTCAGTTTGCACTGGGTCATTGCTCCGGTGTTTCCATTTGGCAAGAGGTCACTCTTCATCTGTTCAACCTGCCCGTCGTCCATAACCACTCTATCTATCTATCTATCTATCTATCTATCTATCTATCTATCTATCTATCTATCTATCTATCTATCTATCTATCTATCACTTTATTTATAAAGCACATTTAAAGACAGTGGGTGTCTTCCAAAGTGCTGTACAAAGTACCAAAAAATACACAATAATGCACAAAAGTAAAGAGAAATAAAATAGGTCAATAAAAAGAGTGAATAACAACAGTCACGTACTAACCACCAGGTACTAACTGCTAGTGAAAAAAGTACGTTGTTTTAAAAGTAGCAGTCGATGGTGCAGATTTAAGACACATTGGTAATTCATTCCACAAGGTTGGAGCAGAGACTGCAAAGGCACGGTCATCCCTAGTCTTTAAATGAGTTCTTGGTCTGACTAGAAGGAGCTGACTGGAAGAGCACAGTGATCTGGGGCCAGTTTGGAAGTGGAGTAGCTCGGTGATGTATCGGGGGGACCAACCCATTAAGAGCTTTAAACACAAACAGCAAAATTTAATCCTAAATTTTATTGGAAGGCAATAAAGAGAAGCTAGAACTGGGGAGATACGACTCCTCTTCTTAGTACCTGTAAGAAGACGAGCAGCAGCATTTTGCACCAGTTCTATATGAGTTAACGCTGATTGGCTAACACCTATTTACAGAGAATTGCAATACTCTAAATGAGAAGAGATAAAAGCATGAATAACCTTCTCTAGGTCACTGTGAGAAAGGAAAGGTTTGGCTTTCGCTATCTGTCTCAGTTGGAAGAAGCTCTTTTTAACAGCTCAGTTTGTTTGTCTGCCAAATTTTAAATCACAATCAAAAATGCCACCCAGGCTCGTGGCAGATGTTTTTATGTAAGAAGACAGCTGCCCAAGATTCGGTGTTAGAGTATTAATACCTGTATGCTGGCCAAATAAAATCATTTCAGATTTACTTTCATTAAGAAAAAGGAAATTATGAGCCATCCACTTTTTAATCTCCTCTAGACCTACCTGAAGATTTTGTAGTGAGCAAGAATCAGTGGGATTAAGAGGAATATAGAGTTGTTTATCATCTGTATAACAGTGAAAAGAAATATTAGATTTACAAATAATAAGCCCTAGTGGGAGCATGTGCAGGGAAAAGAGAAATGATCCCAGGATGGAACCCTGCGGAATCCCACACTCAACAGCTGCAGAAGATGAATAGAAGTGATCGGTGTTAACTGAAAAGGTTTTGTTCCTAAGATATGAAATAAACCTGTCTGGAGCCAACCCCTGAATGCCAACTGCATGCTTCAGATGGTTAATGAGCATTTTATGGTCAATGGTGTCAAAAGCTGAGACCATAAAATCTAAAAGAATGAAAATTGCACAGTTCCTTGAGTCAGTAGCAAGTAAAAGATCATTAGTTACTTTTAAAAGAGTAGACTCAGTACTATGTAGTGCACAAAAGCTAGACTGGAATTTATCAAGTATGTCATTCTTACTCAAAAATGGCTTGTACTTATCCAGTACATGCTTACGTTGAGCTTGAAGCCTGTCCCCTACAGCACAGGGCACAAAGCGGGGGACATCCTGGACAGGATGCTAGTCCATCACAGGACACCTACATGCAGCAGAACCTCAGTAACTAAGGGAAATGCAGCTGATCTCACATTTTCAGACTGCAGGAGGGAACCAGAGCAACACGAAGAACCTGGAAATGGAAACTACTGTACTAATTACAGAGCCGCCATGCTGTCCTTGTATTTATAATGTACATCTATTGCAAATTATTATTTCTGGTTTTACCGCTGCATATTACTGGCTCCAGAAGTCCAGTCATCCAATATGCACTGACAATGGGACCAAACAGAAGCTCCCCTCGGCCCGGAAGGGAAGGAGTGTGGAGTAGGAGTCTGGATGCAGGTGGGATGCAGAGCCAGGTGGCCCCGTGGTTTGCGCTGAGCAATGCAGCTCTGTTTGTTGTCTTTGCGAGCGCAGAAATCTCGGGCGGTGTTCACCGCACTTGGCCCCTTTTATGCAAGCATCTTCTAACACTGTCGCCTGGAGCTGAGCCATGAAGTGGAATGGTGCCGAGCGACATTTTTTGGGACGGATGCTTCTCCTGGCTGCATCATGTACTACCTCGACTATCCGACTGCTGCTTGAACAACCTGTTGTCCATCTGACCCTCCACAGCACTGCACGAGTTCCCCAGAGACCTGTTCTCCCAAAAGGAGCGCACAGAGGGAGCGCTGCTGCTACACGTCTTGTGTGTAAGTCCCCTGAACCCCCCCCCCCCTCCCCGACTTCCTCCCACCCACATTGTTTGCTTAAATCAAATGCAGCAGTGTTTTCCCCAAACACTCCGCCCAGCTTCCTGTGGAAAGCGATGGCTTCCAGGTGTCCTACACTGACAGGAATTTGGAAACTTTTCCCAATGAGCTGGGAGCTCAGTGTCGGCCGCAGCACAGCAGGCTGCAGTTAAAAGTCCTTCAGGTTTAGCAGAAACAAGTCATTCTGTGTTTGGAATCAGTTGCGTTTCTTTAAAAGGATGCCGAACCCTCCTGGAACTTGCTGTGCCCATAAGTTGTCTGTGCTCTGTTCTGTGAGCAAATTCTGCTTAGCCCTTCATGGTCGCGCCTAGGGTCCGACAAGAGGAACAGAACAACGGTGGTCTTGAATTTCCCACCGGGATGCAGAGTAACTTAAATGGATTCCTCAGGATTCCCGATGCCCTCAAAGAATTTGCATGTATCATTTCAGCACTACCTGTAACACATTCCGCATATTTGCTGTCTGTTTCCACTAACCTGAAGTATAGAGTATAGTATCAAGTTTATGATGTTCTGATAAAGTTTTTTAGCCTTGAAAAGAGGGATTCCTCAGCATGCACAAAGCCAGGAACACCTCTAGGGCTTCAGTAGGTTGACGTTACCTTTATAAGAATATTTTTTCACTGAAGGTCACTGGTCAGGACTGCCTTTTCAGGGAGGGATCAAGTAGCAGGTCTGACGTGTATGTTTGCATCAGTGATGTGTGTGCCTTTTTCGCGCTGTAGGCTGTGTACATGTTCTACGCCCTGGCCTTGGTCTGTGATGACTACTTTGTTCCATCGCTGGAGAAAATCTGCGAGGTCAGTTGGCTGCAGGCAGTTTGCAGAGTCCTGGGCGAGTGGCTGCGGCACGCAGATCGCAAATACCGTATTCTCTCACTGCGTGTGTCTGTATGTGTCTTTGTGTGTGTGTGTGTGTGTGTGTGTGTGTGTGTACACGCTTGTGTACATATAATTATCACATTGCGGGGACACAATGTCCCCCGGAGAAAAGAAAACCTGTTTTGTTTTGTTTTTTTTAACCTGTGGGGACATGACAAATGTCCCCAGAAAGGAAAACTCGATTTTAAAATAATCAGTGAATGCAATCAAAAAACCAGAGTCAAAATTCTTGTATTTTGTTGGGTTGCTTATAGTTAAGGTTAGGGCTGAGTGAGGGCTAGGCACATAGAAATGAATGGAACGTTGCCACAGTGTTATAAATGCTTTGTATTTGCCTGTGTGTATGTGTGTCAGAGAGAAAGAGTGTTGAGGACAGGTAATCTTTATAGGGATAGAGGCTATGACCAGCATGGTGTCTGTGGCTTATCTGGGGTGAGGGCGTTGGTCAGCTGCCGGCGTAAATGCGTGAGCTGCGTGAGCTCGCCCATTTCTGTAAGTGCCTCTCTGCGTCTCCGTCTACAGCGGCTCCACCTCAGTGAAGACGTGGCGGGTGCCACATTCATGGCTGCTGGAAGCTCTGCCCCTGAGCTCTTCACCTCTGTCATAGGTGACATATCCCCATCTGTCACACATAGCCTGTACCTGATTGGATTGTGGCCCATGGCACTTCCTGTGTGTTTGTTTCAGTTACTATGTGTTGAACCCTTTCTGAGCCTCATTCTTTAACCATCCCACCGCTGCAGGGGTTTTCATCACCAAGGGTGACGTGGGAGTCGGCACCATCGTGGGCTCTGCCGTTTTCAACATCCTCTGCATCATTGGCATCTGCGGGATCTTCGCTGGCCAGGTAGCTATGGCTCTGTAGCAGTTGTGCGGATCCCATGTATCCCCCCATCTACACAGCTCCACCCAGCCCCACCCCCAAGTCGCTCCGGTGTACACAGGCGTGAGTGCTGGAGCGAACAATAACGTGTCGTGACTGGCCAGTGTGGAGTGGAGGCTGCCATTTACGATCTCCCTACCTCAGTCCCGGCCCTGTGAAATGAACGTCCTGTGTTTCAGGCCCTAGGGATGCAGAGACACAGAATATGTGACTCAGTGTTGACAGGATACAGGGAAACCTGATTTACCCCATGGAATTACCCCCTCCATACTGCCCACTAGCCAGAACCACTCTCTAAACACTCTGCTCCTGGAGAGGACCGGCACCCTCCTCAGAAATGGCTCTTTCTTTCTCTGATGTTTCCTCGTTCGGCCCATTTTCTCATCCATGACAGCGTTTGGTTTGTCAGGTTCCGGGTCATTCCGGTCTGACCACTTATATCTTAGGTGGCATCTACATCAATGGTGTCTTGGCTGGTCGGTGGTTTTTCAGGTCAAAGAACATCCACTGGGGAATATTGTCTTAAGGCTGCCATCTTTTGGCATTGTTTTGTTTGCCCATTCATGTCACTGTCTAATTATTACAGTATTGGGTGTATGTGGGTCATCTCAGTTATGTCAGT
This sequence comes from Gymnarchus niloticus, assembly GCA_009936485.2. Classification (NCBI taxonomy): domain Eukaryota; kingdom Metazoa; phylum Chordata; class Actinopteri; order Osteoglossiformes; family Gymnarchidae; genus Gymnarchus; species Gymnarchus niloticus. The sequence goes on from JAACJT020000052.1 coordinate 6,378,862, forward strand.
TCAGTTCAATTGCTTTTACATCTTAAAGTCAGGTCTTTGCATTGTGACAACAGCATGTTCTTCCGAAGGTATGTGATTTCCTTTGAGTAGCGCGGCTTCCTGCCGCATCAAAGTCACGCCCCTTTGTGTGGATTGGTTACTATAAATTAACCCTAGGTGTTCCTCCGTCACTGCCATAGTGTAGACTGGCATTATGTCCTGGGTGTTCCGTTCCTTGCTCTTGATTCTTCAAGCATTGTCTCCAGTTCACCTTGACCCTGAGGTTTTGGGTGGATATTGAAATTTGCTACATGCGTGTCTGCATGGGTGGCTTTATCCTTGAGTGTGCGAGTGTTGAGACGACCTCTTGCTTTGCAAGGCCGCGGTGCAAGCGTGGATCTCTGATGCAAGGACTTTTACACGGATGCGACCGTTACTGCCTGTGGACTGGAGTTTCAATAAATTGCTTCAATCAACCAGGAACTTCCTGTTCATCCTCCTGTCTATCCCACTCAGTCAGATGCTGTCCTGTCTACTTCTGGCACATGACAGATGTGTCTGAAGTAAGCAATTAGTTTCTGCAAGCTTGCATTCACACACTACCAGCCATTCCATCGGAGGACTGCCTTGAAGTAGTGTCCATCATTCTGTCTGACTTACTGCTCTTTCATCTGTCATATCACAATTGTCACGTGTAGAGTCTAGGAAAAAGTTGATGGAGAAAAAAAAAAAAAAAAAGAACTGCATACCGATGCCATATTATCTTAGGAATCAATGCAGCAGTATATTCAAATCCTTTAATGCGGCCAGCATTTCTCTGGAGATGATTCATTTTCCTGGGCTTCAGTCTCTTAGGTAAGTTCATGTTGTTTTATGAATAATGCAAGTTGTTCTGGAAGATTCAGCAGGCCGTTTGTATGTGTTTGTGTGTATTGGAACAATATCAGTAGTCTCGATTTTCAGGCCTGTGACACTGGATGTGGGAAAGGGAGTCTGTGTATGGAAGAACAGAGAGAGGGGAGAATGTAAACGGAACATTACAGATCAGTTCACCTGTGAGGAAAGTCGTACGATATTTCTTCCCAAACACGCCGGTTGTTTTGTAAAGTTGTGAGTCAGTCAGCCCTTTCTCCATGCTATAAATGAATCTCAGGGGCAGTTTTGTTGTACTTGTGTTCCCTCTGGTTGTTTTGGGTAGTGTGAGGTTGCGGCCTTCCGCTAAGCCGCACGCTCCTCCACCTCCTCATGCAGGCTATCCGCCTCTCCTGCTGGGCTCTCCTGAGGGACTCCCTGTACTATACTGTCTCCGTGGCTGTCCTAATCCTGGTGAGTAGAGCCTCCTGGGTGTGGGCACGAGGTCTAAGGCTGGCCCCGAGGAGCTGCAGATGGGTGTTGGCACCTTGAATTCAGAGCAAGGCACTTGGACTGGGAGTTAAGGGTTTGGAATTGGGAACTGGACAGGGGGTGCGGAATGGCAGGTGTGTGAAGGTGGGGTGGGTCTAGGTTTCTAAACAAACCAGAAATGTAAACCCACCAAGTTAACAGATTGAAATAAATCTCTCAGTGAAAATCACTAGCTGCATCTTAAATGGAAATACATTTTGAGCTTCTGGAATTGTTTGTGATTATTTTCAGGGTTTTTTTTTTTTTCTTTTTTTTGAAGTCCGAATTGAATTGTGCATCATTATAACAGCTGTCGTTAGCCCAGTTTGTTTCATCGGGAGCTTAATAAAGTCATGTTTATGTGACTGTTGCTGGGGGTGTAAAATCTCTTGGTCCTGACCCTGGTCATATAGTGTGTAGTGTCGTCGAACCGGACCTGGGAGGTAAGGCTGGCCTCTGACCTGATCGCTGATTGGCCCTGGGTGTTGCCCCTGCCCATATGGTCATCTGTGTGGGCAACCATTTGCTTTGTCTGCCATGACCTCGCAGGCTCGAGGCTACTAAAACACCTCCATGTCAGTTTCACACAGGTCAAATCTAGTCTAAAATCACAGTTCCCACATGTCACATTTGCTAAAAGGTCTTTGCATCTCATGAAGTGGACCTGAACGTCTGTGACTTTAGATCTCATGCAATGGGAAGAACAGGGACTGATCGAAGAACGACGGATACGAGCTGACCAGCATGTGGATCCTGTCTGTGGCTGTCACCAGTAGCCAGTCGTTACCAGTTGCCAGGAAACCATCAGTTGGTAGTAGTCGCAGGTTAGCTGTAGTCAGTCGGTGGTGTAGTCTCTGGATGATGAACGTCGAGACTTTTGTCAGTCCATGTCCCTTGTGATGTTTTAGTTCTGTGGCCCCTTAAGTCTTTAGGGCAAGGGTAGCAGGTGTAGACAGGGACAATGATTGTTACATTAGCACGTTATTTCAAAGTCTGCTGGAGGGATCACACCAAGCCAGTTGAGACAAGGTTGTTGTCACCCAATTAAGTCATCATAAGTCATGAATAAGAGGGCTTGGGTTCTGCAGTCAGCTGACATCAAATCTGAGCAAGGTATTTCTTTTAGATGTGTCCTGGCCCCTCCAATTCTGCTGTCCTAGCGTTGTTTGGCTTCTTGTTGGCCCAATCTGTGGGTTTGGGTGCCCTCTGGCGATAGCTTGCTGACATGGCGGGGCACTCTGCAATCACACTTTCCATAAGAAAGGTCTGAAAGCACAGACCTTTCTCAGAAAGTATCCATATGCATGAGAAAGTTGAGGATCCCTATTATTGGGAAAATAATTACAGTAAGGTTCACCATTTCACACAGGAGGTTACAATGTACCTTTTTCCCTCCTTTACAGATTATCTACGATGAGAAGGTGTCCTGGTAAGTGTCGTCTTCCTGCCTTCATGGGACATGATACATCAGTGAAGCTGCCTTTTGTCTGCAGATGTGGGATTTAAGCCGGCATTTACCAGAGCTGTGTGCTTGAATGAATGCTCGTATACATCAAGCTTTTAAGGTTTAATGTTGTAAGAGTTTTTTTTTTTTTCCCACCAATTTATTGGCTTAGCAGGCAGAGATATAAAGAGCTTGAATTTAAGCAGCTCACCCTTTCACACTTTTACCAGTGAACACAGCTGGATATTCCACTGAAGTGGAAAGCAGATCCCTTCCTGGGATTCAAATTTTCCATCCTTTTGTCACAGCTGAGTGTGTCCTGTTCTGCTGGAAAGTCACTACAGCATGTGAATATTCATCTGATTAGTATGTTTTTGTTTCAGGCAGGAGTCTCTGGTCCTGATCTTAATGTACTTGGTCTACATACTCATCATGAAGTAAGCACTCCAGTTTCGTTTTCATCCCGTTTGAGATTCCCCGGAGAGGGGAGAAGCTGCTCCCTGAGCGGAACAGAGGGGGGCGAGGGTGGTTGAAGGCTCTTCATCTCTCCTTGAATGAAGGTTCAACACGCCGGTGCAGCGCTACTTTGAGCGGAGAATGAAGAGCTCGGGAAGCCTGGCTAATGGGACGACTGGCAACACGGACGTGGAAGATGGCAACTGCGACGCCACGGTGGTACTGCTGAAGAAAGGTGAAGCTTTTGTTTCTGCGTGCACTGACCTTCCATTTAAATGAGTTACCAAATATACCCAAAGCATTACAAAAAAACAGTACATGCATGCTTAATTTAGTCTGTTATTATGGGTTTGCCTTCAATGCCCACTGGTTTCTGGTTTGAATCATAGGGGTAGCAAACTATATCACCATTAGCCCCTTGGGCCCCCATCCTCAAGACTGCTGACTATATGTTAAGTCCATGAATGCCTTGCAGTACAGTTCCCTCAAAGAGACCCCTGAATTCTGTATGGAATGTTGACCCACCATGCTAGCCATTCTTTTTGTTGACCCCCCATGTTGTATTTCATGAGGCCTGCCGTTCCCCAATTCCTAACCGGTATTACTGACTCACTGGTTAGTTGTCTTGGTTTTCTACCAAACTAACCATGCTATACCCATCTGTAGACACTTGGCTACTTTTGCTTTGTCATGCTTAAGGCTTAAGAGAGTTTTACAAACTCTGCTGTGCTCTGGGTTTTGTGTACCCACCTACCAGATGCTGTGTGTTTGGGTTTCTGCCATGATAACCAGTACTGATCCCTAGTTCTGCCTGCCCCCTTCAGCCAATTTCCATGGCAAACCTTCGGTACTGATGGTAGATGAGCTGCTTTCAGCCTACCCCCACCAGCTGACCTTCTCCGAGGCTGGCATACGCATCATGATCACCAGCCATTTCTCCCCCCGCACACGCCTCACCATGGCTTCTCGCATGCTGATTATGGAGGTAAGGGCACACACCCCATCCCCGACAGCCAGCCTCGCGGGGCCGTGCAGTACTATGCTGCAGTGAAAGGCACATTCTGGCCGCTTCGTGGAAGAGCTCAGCAGTTACTGAAGTGACAAATGATGACAGTGGTCAGCAGTTAACGTAAAATTATGTGTGTGTGTGTGTGTGTGTGTGCACGCGCGCGTGTGTGTGTGTGTCCGCCAGCGGCAGAGATTGATTAGCAGCCGCCCCTTCAGTAACGGTGACTCGGATGCGGTGGTCAAGGTTCCCGGTAGGCGGGTCTTGGAGAACAGGCCGGGCGGGGCCGAGAGGGGGATCAAAGGGCGGCATGGTTGCCACGACGAGGAGGATGGGGAATGCATGGAGCCCGGCACCGACACAGAGAATGAGAATGACGACAACGAAAATGAGGAGGAGGATGAGGATGAAGGACCGTTTACGCCCTTTCATGTCCCAGGTACCTTTATGTAGCATGGTTTAAAGATATGATATGTAAGGAAAGAGGAAGACCTCATTAGTGTGTACATGTATATATCTCTCATTACATTTAGAAGTGTGTTGTCTGTGCTCGTATATGCTATATGTGTATATATATTAGTATATGTAAGACAGATCTTCGATTTTCATTTATATAAACCTTTTATCGTAGCATAACAAAAATAACACCCAGCCGAATAGCCTCAAACAAAAAAAACAACAAACAGACACGCTGACAATGATAAATCATTTATATCTCCACGTACACCTGTAACACTCCAGTCTGCTGCGCTGGAATGTGCTGTGTGTATGTTTGGGTGCCCGTAACAGTGCCCACCGTCTTGTGCCCTGGCAGAGGGGACCTGTGACAGGCTGAAGTGGGCCGTGGCATGGCCGCTCTGCCTGCTCCTCTTCCTAACCGTGCCCAACTGTGCCGAGCCACGTTGGGAGCGCTGTTTCCTGGTCACCTTCTTTATGTCTACGCTGTGGATCGCCGCCTTCTCCTATGTCATGGTGTGGATGGTGAGGAAACCCCGTCTACACCGTAACTGCTCCTCACATGGCGCTCCTTAAATGGTGCCCCTGATCTGCCCTTAGACCATCAACCACCTAGACTATCCCTTAAATGGTTGGTCACCTAGGTTTTGAAGTTAACACTATGTATCACCTGAAATTTGGACATTGCAATGCGTTAAAAGACAAGCTTGTTTATATTTTATTTTTCTAGAAATTTGAGTTTTAGCTTAGTTTTCCTGAGCATTTAATTACAGGTGAACAGAAGAACCCAGTCATCCTGTGGTCACCTCCCCAGCGCCCAAACCCCTACCATGTCTGCACTCTTCAAGGCCTCTCTTCTGACACGCTCTTCTGCCATTCCAGGTGACTGTGATTGGGTTCACACTGGGCATCCCTGATGTCATCATGGGCATCACCTTCCTGGCGGCTGGCACCAGTGTGCCTGACTGCATGGCCAGCCTCATCGTGGCACGCCAAGGTACGGTGGCCACCACAAGTGGGGGATTTGAGGAGGTCGGGTTGGGAGAGGATTACAACGTTATGGTCTCTGAGTGGAGGCCATGGATGCCTGAGAACCTAGAGATTGTGAAGTGAAGGTAGCTTGGATGGTCTTCTTCATGGCAGGCCTGGGAGATATGGCTGTGTCCAACTCCATCGGCAGCAATGTGTTCGACATCCTGGTGGGGTTGGGCTTGCCCTGGGCACTGCAGACGCTGGCAGCCAACTACCCCCCCTACGTAAGTGCCCCCCCCCCCCCCGAAATAGAGAGATTTTCCATCTTCTTAACCACTACTGTCTCCAAATCCAGCTGCTCGTCCCCCACCTCCAGTCAACAGAGTCGCGCTGCTATACAGTTCCTGGTTCATTATTTACGGCTCATTGACACATATACACAATGTATATACAGTCTTAAATTCACCCTCCTGTCTTGCCCTGCCCTATGTTTTTGCACTGTAAATTATTGTGAATTTTCTTGTCATTTTGTCCTTTGTCACTTTCTGTCTGTGAGTTGCCCTGGGGGAACGTTATCTTGTGTCACCGTTTAGCTACGTGTCTAAGGACGGTGTGACAATACAGCCCAACTTGAACTCGAAATTGCTCTTGAACGTAAGCGGTGTGAAGCCTGTTTCATTTGCTCCTTTCAGATCCATTTAAACAGCAAGGGACTGATCATCTCTGTGGGGCTGCTGCTGGCATCCGTGTTCCTCACAGTAAGCCTCTGACCGACGTTATGTAGCGGCTCCTCGAAAAGACAGCTGTGCGGAAGAAGCGTTCAAGACCTTGTCCCGGTCAAAGTTTAGTACAGCAGCAGCTTTTCTAGCTACTGATGGGAAGGTTCACCTTCCCGCCTTCCTCTCACCCCTCTTCTCGTCTTCCTACTTCTGAGCCCTCAGAGTTAGAACAAAAAAAAAAAAAAAAAAAGTCGTATTCTGAATTCATCTATAGTAATATGTGGCGTCACAAATGTTATCAGCCTTAGCATTCACGCTGTTGTCTGAAGTTCTGGTAATGGCATTAGCACTTAGAGCACTAATTGTCCACAGTAATGTTAACGAATAGCTACCTGCCGTACCGTTTGCTGTCTTTTCGCCACCCTGTCCGCAACAGACGCTATCTCCGTGTCCTTAGCAGCAGTGTTAGCGTTTTCTGCAGTAGCGTTAGCACCGTTGTCGCTATCTTGTCTAGTACCGTTAGCAGTGTTATCGCTGTGTGGTCCTGCCGGTCTTAGCCCTAACTTTAAGCACTTTTTTCTGCTTCTCAGGTGCTGGGAGTACACTTGAACAAATGGACTCTGGACCGGAAGCTGGGACTGATATGCTTGCTTCTATACTCTGTCTTCCTGTGTTTCTCCATCCTCATCGAGTTTAATATCTTCACCTTCGTCAACAAGCCGACATGTCGTGACCTGTGACCCTGCCCTCTTTCCTATTACACTGCTGGCAATGAGCAGAGGGGTGGGGGGGGTACCCGTCTCTCTCTCTCTCTCGCCCTCCATCTGTTTCGACCCTTTTCTGTGCCCTTGGTTATGGACGACGGCTCAGCACCCAAAGGGTATGCTGTTGAGCGGATGCACTCCGATAGCACCGAAATAGAGATATTTTTGATGACTACTGCCTGCTTTAATGTGAAACGGGGGAAAAAAAGTTTTTAAATTTTGTATGAGTGAATAAGACTGAATTATGACTGTATTTATCGCCACTACCTTTTACAGTAAGATGTGTTCTACTGGCTGCTGATAGAAAAGACTTGTTGCAACTTCTCACTTTAACCATTCTGGAATTTGGCGGGAAAAAAAATCCAGAAAAGTACTCATTGCTTTATGCATGTGTAAATATTTGTGGAGGGAACCGCAAACTTGAAGAAGTAGCACAGAATGGAGCTTCTGACTACAAAGAGGACACCTAGCTTCCTGAGGGGCACGACGCTTGCGTGATTCGTCACTTTTCCAGCTGTCATTTCACCCACGTGCTTGCGAACAGACTACTGCTTGTTTGTTTATTGAAGGTTAATTATATGCTTTGGATTTTTTTTGTCTCCCCCCCAACCCAAAGAAGTCGTGCATCCTCGCTTACCCTGATGGCAGTTGTTGTGAAATTCTGTCCTACTCTGCTTTCTTTTTTTTTTTTTTACTTTGACTTTCTTTCTGTCTTCTTTCATCAGGTCGACTGATGTTCGTTTTGATTTAGACAGCGTCGAGCGATTGACATACTACATTCATGCCCATATATAAGCACACAAACATGATTAGATACATGCAACTTTAACCAAGAGAAAGGCAATGATGTGTGTTATAATGACATCATTGGCTTTCACACAGATGTTCCAGGTTGAGCATGTTCTGTTTGATCCAAGTAACGGGCTGTATGTGCAATGACCCCAGCAGCCTGAGTGGTAGGGTCCATTTGTGGTCCACCTAGTAGGCTAGTTGGTAGCTTCCATTCCTGGTGAGTTGAAGCAGCCCTCCATCTGAAGGCTTATAGAGATCTAGGGTTAGGCTCTGGCTTGTTTGTGACACTCAGGTTTTCATATGTTCTAGACTAAGTTTTAGATTTTTCTGTTGAGATGAGTGCAATAGCTAGCACAATCAATACCAAATTTATCTCCACTCCAATTCAATCTGACCTTCAAAAGTATCGTAGAAATTGTAAGGCGGTGTCTAAAAATGACTCATTATTTAAATTATGGTTTAGGAATCCTTTCTACCAAATGGCAGCTGGGCCAAAGCTCATATACTTTGACTTTCATTTGTCTGGTTTTTTGAGAGTTCGGGTCTGACCTGAAGCAGATTGGCATTTGGCAGTGCCCAGGTCCAGAAGGACGCAGTTTTCTTCAGAACCGCTGGGGTCTGGCATGCCCACCCCCCATATATGGATGGCGCTCACTGTCATAATCGCGATGTAATCATTGCTCTTGTCTGAAGTTTCATGGCTTACATTGAAAGGGCCACCATGTGTACAGCTAGGTTTGCCACAGTCTTCAGAGTTATCCTCAGAGTGACTGAGAACCCCCCCACACACACAATGGCCACTCACTTTGAGGTTTCATTAAGAGATTTTTTACATTTATGCAGCACTTTTATGAAAAGTGTCTAGTTGTCCATTTTAACATATATTAATAGAGCCGCATGGATATGTGAAGAAGTCACATATCATGGTACAACAATAAAGATTCCCAATCGTTCAGCGTTCAGTTTTTCAGTTCTTTATCCACTACCATGGCCGTCTTTTAGTCGTGTCATGCCTATGGAGTCACAGTCTTAATGACTATATGCCTGAATGTTGCTCCAAAGTAACTCTTATAAATGGATATCCGTGTCTTTCTCCTGGCACGATCTCCTCTGATATTGCTTTGTGGACCACTAGGATCGCTAAAGTACTTGAAATGTACTGTTACAGAAATATGTGCGTATCGAGAGTCAAATATTATGCTTTTTGAATGTTTCCATATTTGGGAGGAGACTCATGATGACTGTTTTGGTCCTTGTTGCTGTGATGTTTCTTTTTCTCCTTCCATAATATGAAGCGATTGTCCATTTGGTTGTGATGATGTTGTTTTCCCTTATAAAGAGTTTTGTTTGTTTTTGTTTTAGTGGGGGAGGGGGTAACATAAGCATGAAAATTAAAATTTAAAAGGACTTAATACTGTTACCAGGAAAAAACGCACATTAACCATGAGAGTTTAACAACTGTTTATTTAAGGCAATAATTATAATATTATATACGAGAAATATATAATATTTTTACAAATTTTTACAACGTTAATTATTTTGTGTCTATTGTTTGTTGTGATGTCTAGCACATAGAAGAGCACCACCACTAGAGGTCGTTGTAGTAACTGTACTACAGCGTTGCACAACCCTGTAAAACAATTACTAAAAACGTTCCACACACTCCGGGAAATGCACGTATCTCTATCTGCTTAACTGATCAAGCCCACAAGCTTTGGCGTGCCTCTGATTCACTGGTTTAATAAACATGTTTGTTTGTATAACTGACTTTGAATTTGTCACCGAGAAGAACACCTATGAACAAATGTGTTTTAAATTTACACCATTAAATTGTTTTGATCTAAATGCGGTGACAGAACTCCGGGTTTGATATGTTTGCTATTTTATATGAAGACCATTTTAATTTAATATTAAGTGTGGATTTCCTCCACACCATGGAGTTGTATATATACACCTATGAATGTATGTGCCTGTTTATCATATGAGTGATGTCTGTCACAATTATTACCATCAGAATCCTGTGTCTTTTTCTAGAGTTAAGAATTTTTTTTTGCACAAGAAATGAATTTATTTAATTTCTGTACTATTTGGGATTGTTACTGGGCATTGTACATAAATATACATTTTGTTTGAATCGACATATCTTAGTTTTGAGTACATATATACACATAGATTTGAGCTCGTTTCTTGGTCTCCTGCACTGTTTTGTCATGGAAAGATTAGATTTGTCATGGAAATATTTTAAAAAGTCATAGACATTTATTGATTAGTATAGTAAAATTACAGTGTATTAACCTGCTATAGTTGTGTGTTATTTTTTTACTGCTATTAGCATGGCAATTATATTCTTTGTGGGCACAGGAAATGGGTTTCGGGTTTACTTGTAATGGGTTAGGTCTTTGGCAGAGTTGACGGTCATGTCAGAGGTCAAGTGTTGTCTTCTGTTTTATAGCAACTACAATAAGGTGTGCACCAGAAGGGGCTTCAATAACTGTCTTGCTGTCTTGGATGTAGTCAAGAGCTTATCCTCAGGCTAATTCATTGGACTAGATATGGAAAACATGGGGATGATCTTATCTGAGGCTCCATATGCTTCTGGTTTCTAAGGGGGAGTAAGACAGTGCCCTTTACATACTTCTAGTGGTCGATTAAATCATATATGTTTGCATAATCTTTGTGAAACAACTTTGTTACTTTTCTGGAGTGAAGCCCATTTTGAGGCGAGGCAAACAGGTGTGAGAAGTGCAAGTGAATTTGCCTAATGGTGGAACGTTTGAGGGTTTTGGTTATGAGCAAAATGATTTGCTTTAAAAACATGACGTGTGAATAAATTATTGATGAAATTGTGTTTATGGCTGTTATGTTCATTCTCAATGCATAAGGTAACAACCTCAGAATCTTTACAGGTAAAGTCTTTGTTGAATCTGTTGATGATTTGTACATGCTACAATTAAGCAGGAGCAAGGTAGGTGTTCTGTATTTTTATATTTAAATACTGAGAGATCATTCATACCTGATATATACCAGACGGATACAAGACTTGTTCTTTTATATCTATTGTTCTACTTGGGTTCATTAATCTGTCCTGCCCGGTGCTGGCCCGAGGAGGACAGGCTTCCCCTTTGAGTCTGGCTCCTCCCAAGGTTTC
>JAACJT020000052.1:6400857-6461500 GCA_009936485.2 Gymnarchus niloticus
TTGCCACTGTCGCCTTTGGCTTACTCTCTGGGGACTGTGGGCCCGGGACTATGTAAAGCGCTTTGTGACCGTGCTTTGTGTTAAAAGCGCTATATAAATAAAATTGAATTATTCAGGTCATGGTCACATAGCCCTGGGGTACACCCTGGATGTGGTGCCAGTCCGTCTCAGGGCACAATGCTGGGTACACCCTGGATACCCACAGAACATGGGGTGAAGGTGCAAATGCCACACACAGCCTCAACCCCCCCCCCCCCCCCCCTTGATTAATAGTTTGTGAAATCTAATCTTTCTCAACATGCTCATAATTCAGGCAGTCTAGTCTAACTAGTTTCTGGTCTGTTTGCAGAACACCTTAGAGGAATGGCAGACGGTGTTCATTATTTCTGCTGGAATCAATGTGTTTGGAGCCACCTTCTACACCATATTTGGAAAAGGGGAGGTGCAGCCATGGGCGGTGAAAAAGGAGCGTTCTCATGGTCACTGAAATGATGACGGGGGAACCTGTGACATCGACCTGAAGCGTTCCTGATACATCTAGATGGCAAGATCAGGGGGAACGGGTGCTATGGCGTTTAGTTGGTTTGTTTCGCAAACTTTTTGAGGTAACTGACTTTATCCACTGATTGAAATGTTTTAATTTTTTTCCACCTCTTCTGTCCCATTTTAATCAAAAGGGATATTTTAATGTTGACGGGTAGATGGATTACGCTCTTTTTAAAGTGCGGTTTCCCCGTTGAGATTTGATATTGGTAATGTTTTCATGTTCAGTGCAATACATGTCAAACCATGCTTAATTTTACTTTGCTTTTTGTTTTTTAAATGTCATTTTTAAGTATCCGGCATTACAATGGGGAAGGCATAGCAGCCTTGAGGAGAGAATAAGGGGTAAGAGGAAGATGTTTGATTTGAATAGGATTTACTGTTGTCCTTGGGTAACTTTTGACTTCAAGCCTGGGACTTGCTGTCAAATTCACTCTTGCTGGTCTATTTTCCTCAGCACAATAAATCCCCCCCAACTATAACTCAATAACGGTTGTAGCTGTGGGCATTACTTTTAGTTCGGTCTGTCTGTCTGCCTTGGTCTTTGACACCAAAGTAGGTTACGATTAGGTTTTTTTTTTTTTTTTTTGCTTAAAAGTAGGGAACCCAAAACGCTTCAGTTTAACGTGTGTAAAAGCTGGGAGACTTTCAGCTTGCTTGAATGGTGGTCATCATGTGATCTGACCGCCCTGCCTAAGTTTACACCTTTAGTGTTGAGGAAGTACGTAAATGATACAACTGTGATTCATTTTCACCTGCGGAAGCGGTTTCCACAAACCTGGAAAGGCGTTTTTATTTTTAGTTGTGTATGATGAATTTTAACAGCCTGGCCGTGAAAAGGAAGTTTCTTCAGGGGGTTTTGGGTATGGTAGGCGCTTCCATCATTGGGTGTCTATACAGGAAAGCGGGGTGGGGGCTAATCTGAGTCATAATTTGATACAAGGAGCTGGTCTAGTAAAACAGGCATAATGTTCAGCAGACCAGTTTATCGTTATATTGAAGGTGTCTGAGGGTCATTTTGAGGCCTTTTATTGGACTTTGTCTATATCAGGTTTATACTTGCGTACTACTCGGTCCACTTTAAATGTGTTGAGTCATTCAGGTTTATTTAATTGGCTGCGCAAGAGAAAAATGTAAATGCTGAAAATGATGCATAATCCTCTCCTTTAACAAGGCAGTGCAGTCTGTAGCAAGTGCATGGCACAAGAATTTCTTGGAGCGAAACAGGTAAAAATTTTGTGAAAACGATCAGATGGTTAAAAATGTATATAAGCATGGCTAATATAGTTAAGCTCAAACTATATACTTTTGCTTGAATGTATCAGAAACAACTTGAAGAAACTATTGGTCTCATCACTTGTCGCTTTATATGGCTTGTAAAAACTTGGAGTGGAAAGCATGACTGAAATAGAACCGCTGAAGGCTCTGCCCAAGTCACCCCTTCCGGCTCCCGTTTAATGGTAAATGTGGTTCGGTAGCCAGAATGTCACACCCAAACATCCGGCACATGCGCGAGGCCTCAGTAGATGAACAGTCAATTGCAAAAAGATGGTGAGATATACACAGAATATATATGGTGTGTGTGTGTGTGTGTCCACAGAAGTTCCTTACTTCTACAGAAACAGGTGAAATAAGAATTGTGTAGAAGAATTTTGAGCTGCTACCCAGCAAACGGGGAATGTTACGGGTACGTTACAAGAATGTAATGATGATGTGGGAACGTTCCCCGTTTGCTGGGTATAAACACCCATTGATTGTCTGACCTATAGGAATTCCAGTAGACATTTCAAACAGGTTTAGGATGTACTGGCATCCCATCCAAGGTCTTTGCCCTGTACTGTCTGTGATAGGCTCCAGGCTCTCCATGACTCTACTGGACAAGATTTTGGAAGCCGGATGGTTTGATGTCAACTGGTACCTTCCGAACGTTTGTCTGCAGAAAAGTATGATACTACTTTATACCTGGTGCTTTATATCGTAACGTTTACTGGAATTTTTAGTAGGGTTGGCTGGAGAAATGGGCTACCTCATTGCGTTGTAGGTTATCGATCTGACGAGTATGAGAGCCACGTTTCACATGGAGTTTGTCTATACATAGTCGACAGTTTTTGTCCACCTAACAGTCGACGCAAAATACGTATTGTATGTCAAATTATTTTACGGTCCATAATGCCATTATCCAAGTTCAAATTTATTTCAAGTAGAGTTATGTTTGTGAAGGAATGCCTACCATTGCCTTTGAGCCCCACAATAAAATGGCTTTAAATGCACTTCCTAGCGTATCAACGTCACTGCCTAAATGAGTATATATCTATCTTGATGCACTTGTAATATCTGGCGAACATACATGTATGTGTCACAACGCCAATGACGCACCAACGGAGGAGTAAATAATTTGATGGTGACATGACTGCTGATCCTATAGCTGACTGAAAAACGATTCGGTTTTAAAAACTGCCATGAAGCACAAGTATCAAGTGGTCTAGAGCGCCACGGTATACCGGCGACGTGAAAGATACTCTGACGAAGCGGCATGCGGGATTGCGTACTGATGCTCCGGCTCGGCTCGTCTCAGAGGGGGTAGGAGCATTGCCTGCCCTGACGACAATACCGACACCCCCTCCGTGCCGCTATATAAAGGGATCGACAGCCGCCTGTTCTGCGTCGAGGACACGCTACGGCTGGAGGGCAGGTAGGATCTATTCCTTAATCCTTCCTATGCAGCATCTCGTCTTCGTTCTCGGAGTAAAATGGCGTTTGGTTTGCGAAGCTGTAATGAGCGGACGCTTTCGTTACGTGTTCTCAGCCTGGCAAAGTGCCTGCGATGCTAGAAGCCGACATTCCGGCTGATGAGCCTTTAATGGGAAGATGACAGAATATGGCGGCGGAGGGGAGGGATCGTACGGTTGGATGCCGCTGACATCCCAGTGATCCAAGTCGTCCTTCGACATCCCCGTTAAGTTGGCTGTTGCGCTTGATGTGCCTTCGGTTATTAAAATGCGTCTGCCTAAGACTGATGAGGCGACATGCTCTTCATTAAAATTTGCATTTATTTGAATCTGGTATTATTGTACCTGCTTCGTTGTGGCTCTGACTATTGGCCATAGATTAATCGGACAGTGTACATTTTTAATTCGCTATATCAAAAATAAGGGCATAAATTGTAGTTGCGTACTGGCTCATACTGTGACGATAAAATTAACTGTGACAAAATCACTAGTTAAAATTATTTGTACGAGTAAATTCAGGAGGCGCTAGGGAGGGCTCCTTTCATTCAGGGAGACGAGCTGTGAATACCTTTAGCTGCAGTGTCATCAGAATGGCTGCTGTTTTTTTTTTTTTTTTTTTTTCTTCAATGGAAATACAGTTGAACACAAAATGGAGGGTTACAGACGGCCTATGCAGGTAGCGTATGGGGATGTGAGACGACTAGGCGTCAGGAATACCTGTCAGGAATTCTGCGCAGTTGTTTGAGCCTATTGGCAAACGTTAACTGTGGAAAGTCTGACGGGGATGTTTAGACGTCTGTGTCGTCCAGCGTGCACGGTTGACATTTATCGCCGTGGAAGACTCGGAAGCTTGTCAGGATGAGAATGTGACCGTCTGTGTCATCCTATGACGATGGGCCTCAGCACCGTCCAACAGCCAGTGCGTGCGTGTGCGCGCGCGCGCGCGCGCAGTGTGGTGTTTTCCAGCTTCTAGCTGGGTCTCTGTGGAGTCAAGTGTTGGGGAGAGCTTTTGTCTGGGTCTCCTGGGGTGTGTGCCGTCTCTATGAAATGTAGAAGGCCATTAGGCCAACTAAGCAGCGGAGGAGCAGTCGAACGTGAGCAAGTTGGATGAAAATGCACATGAGCTCCTTGTCGCTAATTACCTCTCACGGGTTCAGTGGCAGACATCTCGGTGTCTTTGTGAGGCCGAAGCGAACCATCGGTCATGGGAAAAGAGAAGCTTCACATTAACATCGTGGTGATCGGACATGTCGACTCTGGCAAATCCACAACCACCGGACACCTCATCTACAAGTGTGGTGGCATCGACAAGAGGACCATTGAGAAGTTTGAGAAGGAAGCAGCTGAGGTATATGTGCCAGAGCCAACTGGTATCTGTTGCACGGCTTTAGTTAAATGACGTACGTCACCGTGAGACTTGCTCAAACCCAGTGCCGCACCGTGGAAAATTCCCACCATATTATCTTGCTCTCAAGCGCCTAACCTCAGTTCCCCTTGTGTATTGTAGATGGGGAAAGGCTCCTTCAAGTACGCCTGGGTGCTGGACAAGCTGAAGGCGGAGCGTGAACGTGGTATCACCATTGACATCTCCCTCTGGAAGTTTGAGACCAGCAAGTACTACGTCACCATAATCGATGCCCCCGGGCACAGGGACTTCATCAAGAACATGATCACTGGCACCTCCCAGGTGGGTGCTGCGATGGGTTATTTTTGGGGTCAAAATCTAAGTCTCACCGTTACACAGGTGACGGTTCATATGAAAGAGCGGCGGTAGAATCGGAAGCCCGGTGACCCGCACGTGCCAGATGGTGTGTAGACGCAGTGACGTTGGAAATTTTAATATGAATAAACGGGCTGCTCCCCAAAGAAGTATAAAGATCAAGATGAATGTGAAGCTGATGAGGGTATTTAATTTTCAAAAACTGCCACGTGCTGTGTTCCCCTAATCACCAGGCAGACTGCGCGGTCCTGATCGTGGCTGCCGGGGTGGGGGAGTTCGAGGCCGGCATTTCCAAGAACGGGCAGACTCGAGAGCACGCCCTGCTGGCGTACACGCTGGGCGTGAAGCAGCTGATTGTGGGCGTCAACAAGATGGACTCCACCGAACCAAACTACAGCCAGAAGCGCTACGAGGAGATTGTCAAGGAAGTCAGCACCTACATCAAGAAGATCGGTTACAATCCTGACACGGTGGCCTTTGTGCCCATTTCTGGCTGGAATGGGGACAACATGCTGGAGGCCAGCCCTAACGTAAGCGCCGCGGGGTGGAAACGGCCAATGCCTTCACCTCTGGCCCACGTCGTCTATTATTTCCTTCCACCTTGCGTTGTTTTCCAGATGACGTGGTTCAAGGGCTGGAAAATCACGCGGAAGGACGGCAGCGTATCTGGAACCACCCTGCTTGAAGCCCTGGATGCTATCCAGCCTCCGTCTCGCCCTACAGACAAGCCCCTCCGTTTGCCCCTGCAGGACGTGTACAAGATCGGGGGTGAGGATTACGTGCATTTTCATGTAGCGGCTACCGGTTTTCTGGCGGATGGACCGGGTAAATGTTGAAGCCCGGTGCTCTGACACATTTGAGTGAGCGACGATTGGGTTTGAACTTAGTTCAGGAAGCCACACGTGTATAATGGAAGCGTCTCCGTTCTAGCCTCTGGCTGCTTACCCTGTGTTCGGTCACTGAGAGGTTGAGCTCCCAGGTTTCACAGGATTTGGGCCTATGCCACCCGTTAGGGATCGGGACCGTGCCGGTGGGCCGCGTGGAGACTGGAATGCTAAAGCCGGGCATGGTGGTGACCTTTGCCCCTGTCAACGTGACGACCGAGGTGAAATCGGTGGAGATGCACCACGAAGCACTGTCTGAGGCGTTGCCCGGAGACAACGTGGGGTTCAATGTCAAGAACGTGTCCGTCAAAGACATCCGCCGGGGCAACGTAGCCGGGGACAGCAAGAACGACCCCCCCCAGGAGGCTGCGAACTTCACAGCACAGGTAAATGGAGAGGAGTGTTGTTCTCTCAAATGGGGTAGAAAAAACAAGGGGCACCTTTATGAACGGCCTGTGTTTTGAAAGCCACGGTTAAAGAGAGGGCATGGTGTGCTTTTTTTTTTTTGCGCCTAAACCAACTAAAGGCCAAATAAAATGCAGGGCCCTGGGAGTAAATGCTGGCTTTTCCCCTAATGTGCTCTTGGTTGAATGAATATCAGTTACATGGCTTAGTATAGAGAAGCACAATTGTAAATATGAGCCCTTTAATTGTTATGCAATAGCTATATTAAAGTCACTGGTCTCTATGCTGTTCTTAGCCCTTGGTTAAATTCATTCGTAATAGTATGCAGGAACAAGTTGATGGTATGTTGTAAAAGTATAGTAAATGGCCATTATCCAGGTCACAAAAGCAATGTATAAGTCAGTTGTGTATTAACCTCCTGCCCAGGAAGAGTAGAAATTGTTACGATGGGCAAGGTTTATTTTCCCCATTTTCCTCTTCAAACTGTGGGAGTTAAGTGCTTAGTCTAACATTTTCCAGTGTTATCTGCTGTGGACGACAGCCTAAGGAAATATTTTGGTTACTTGTGCAAATTCATCAGTGTGATGTTTCGTAGGGGCTGAAAGAAAATGGTTTACCCACTGATGGCTGTCCTAGTGCTTCCTCTGCAACGCTAGTAACAGCACATTGCTTGCTGCCCAGGTGATCATCCTAAACCACCCCGGGCAGATAAGCGCTGGGTACGCCCCGGTTCTGGACTGCCACACGGCCCACATCGCTTGCAAGTTTGCCGAGCTGAAGGAGAAGATTGACCGGCGCTCTGGCAAGAAGCTGGAGGACAACCCCAAGTCACTCAAGTCGGGAGATGCTGCCATTGTGGACATGATTCCTGGGAAGCCCATGTGTGTGGAGAGCTTCTCTGACTATCCCCCCCTGGGTAGGTGGATCAGCTGGGGCAGGGTGTGGCTTGGCTGCTTTTGCCCCATGGAGATCATGTCCTAGTAGAGAATAAGGTTGAGTTGCCATCTGCGTACCTGTTCAGACCTGTAAACCACTAAACTCGCCTCCTGTGGTGTCCATTACGGGTAGTCATTGCAAGGGTCACGCAGATTAGGTTTCAGGCTTTTAAATGGTTTTGCTTTTCTCTGCCAGGTTGGGCAATGCTGAAATTTTCAACTCCCCTCTTGGTGGGGGTCTCTCTCTCCTTCTGGCAGGTCGCTTTGCGGTGCGGGACATGCGCCAGACTGTGGCAGTGGGGGTGATCAAGGGTGTGGAGAAGAAAGCCCCAACCACGGGAAAGATCACCAAGTCTGCCCAGAAAGCCCAGAAGGCAAAATGAACGTTGTGCTGGCCTGTCGACTCCAACTTTCTGCCATGCGGTACTCGGGTCTCCAACCCCTTGTATCCTATTGGCCGCTTGAGCTCCATCGTAAAAGACTGGTTAATCATTACAATGCACCGTAAAAGTTTCCGAAGGAAAAACCTCACAGTGTATACATTGTGGTGACTAGCGAGTATAATCCATGTACTGCTGTGAATTTAATCGCTTTTCAATAGGACCGTGAGTAAGAGCATCGAGAGGAGTCGAACACAGAGCCACCTGGAGTACAGTTTTAGTCCAGTCATCTGCGTTGTAGCGTATCAGTGCTGGGTGTTAACTTTCAGTAGCTTGTCTCATTTCAGCTTTGAAGAGAAGCTGACTGCATGCATTCACTTTAGTTACTACTCATGGACCTCCATTGGATTCAAGTACCTTTGTGTTACCTGTGGGCAAAAAGCCTTTGTACATCCCATTAAAGGTGTCAATGCTGAAGTCTGCCTTTTTCTGCGGCTCCTTCCACAGCCTAAGTACAGGGCGTCTTACCATAGGATCATGATCCCCTCTAGAGGAACTGTACCGGTTTTTAACAATAGGTGGCTGAGAACACAGGACTTGTCAGTCCTTTATTAAATTTTGAGCCTGTTAACACCATCCTATACAGAAAGGTCTAGCTGGACAAGTCCTACAGCAACTAACCTTACAACCAGAAAATACGGAGGCCACTCATCTCCTAGCTGGTACACTGCCTCGGAGATTATTCAGTGCGCGCGCACACCAATTAGAAGGACCAAGTAGAACTGCCTTCATCCCTGCCCCATCCTCTGTTCACTCCACTCCCAGGCTTGCCTCCCCTCCTTCCTCCTCGCCCCATGGGCAAACCAAGCTCACGTTCCCTCTTGTGCTTCTCGTAGCGCTCAGCCATCAGCAGTAGCTCTTCCGGAACAGGCTGTTAGACACGGTACCGTGTGAGCCACAGGCATTATAACCACACACACATTATGAGGTGGGGATCTGTGATACCTGGCCTGCACGTTCGAGGATCTGGATCAGTTCACCTGCCAGCTTCCAGTCTTCCCTTGTCACCAGGGTTACGGAGACCCCAAATCTCCTGAGCAGCCAAACGGAAAGAAGCACAAGTTGTGGTTGCACCAAAAGGGCCTGTCCCACAGTGTTGAGGCAGGTTCACAAAGAGCTGCTGCTGCTGCGAGGTTTTGACTCAATCTGACCGACGGCGTCCCCAAACAACTACGGGACAGTTGCAAGCACACGCTCGTACTCACCCGGCCCTTCCCGTGCGACCGACACGATGCACGTACTCCTCGATGTTGCGAGGGAAGTCATAGTTGAAGACGTGTGTGATGTCATGAACATCCAAACCCCTAGAGGCCAGGTCTGTGGCTACCAGGATCCGCACATGGCCTGCATTCAGGGACAGGAAAACAGGGACACGCTCATCCCTGCCACCCCAAATCCAAAAAGAGAACGTTCCTTTACCATCTTTAAAGTCCCGCAGTGCCTCCTCCCGGTCACACTGCTCCCTGTCTCCGTGGAGCGACTGCACCTTTATACCGTGCAGACAGAGGTCACTGGCCAGGTCATCCACCCTTAGGAAAGGAAGCGGTTCAGCGGCAAACCACAGGCTGCATGCGTATATGCCACTACGGCTATGACCCAGGTCTATTACAGGAATGCAGACAAATTCAACAGGGAGCCTACAGTACGTGATGCATTTTTCAAACAATATTTCACAAATCTCAAGTTTGCAATTTTAAGGCATTTAACCGTGTACAATTTATAACAGGCTATTTTCAGACCACTACTTGGACATACGTGGGGCAATCTTATCGTAGGCTTTCGGTACCGACATGACCATCATTAAAGTCACGCGTGCATTATTTGGGAACAACATGTTAGGGCGGGTATGCGGCTTCAAACTCACATGATCTTTTTCCCTACGAATATCAAGGCTTTGTCTTCAGCCTCCAGGTTACGAATGAAATCAAAGAGGTGAGCCTTCTTCTCATCCTCGGGGACGATTATGACAGACTGCCGCACAGTGCTGACGGCCTCGGGGGGGGACGATAAAGCCACGTGAGAAGGCAAGGGTCCTAGAAACAAGGCCCAGCAGGTCCCCGCCACAAAGGTGCTATGCACGGGGTTGGCCGACACTCACTGCCAGGTCCAGAGTCCCCACATAGACCATCATGGGATCCTTCAAATAGGACTTAGCCAGCCGCCTGACGCCGGGTGGCCAGGTGGCACTATAGATGAGCAGAAGCAGAGCACAATTTGGTTAGTATCCATAAACAACTGCCTACACTGGACAGGAAAAAGTGCCATCAAAAATGCTAGCGGGCAGATAGGACGAGTTATTTCAGTGCTGTTTATCTGGTGACAACCTGGTCATGATTGTCTGTCTGTCTGGTCGGATGTCCAGGAGAATCTTCATGATCTGTGGCTCAAAACCCATGTCCAGCATTCGGTCAGCCTCATCCAAAACCTGGGGGGGGGGGGGGCAGACGATGCTTATTTTTTTTTTTTGGGAAACAAACATCTTCCAAATCCCAGCCCTTCACCAGCCCAATCTCCCCACATCTGCTCACCAGGTAGGTGACCGAGCTCAGGTTCAGGTAACTGTTCATCTGGAGGTCATTCAGTCGTCCCGGGGTGGCGATGACAACGTCCACGCCGTAGGTTACCACGCTGATTTGGGCCCTGCGGTCCCCTCCGCCGTAAATGCAGACACTAAGCAATGGGATAACAGTGGGACAATGATGGAACGCGAGCAGACTGCAGGCACTCGTGTTGGGGCAGCTCGATGGACAAACTGGCACCTCGTGAAACCCTTGTAGCTGTATTTCTTGCACTCCTCTTCAATCTGCAGGGCGAGTTCTCTGGTCGGGGTCAGTACCAGCATGCCGGGTCCCTCCCTCTGTTCTCTGGGCCTAAAAAATCAAGCGACCGGCACACAGCACTGACAAACCAATCCACTGACCATCTTTAACGTTACGCTCCCGCCGTCCCGCCTTTCCCCGCCCACGGCAAGTCGGAACGGCGCCGGGGAGACGGACACCCAAACCGTACACGGGCTGCTGGTCCATGTGGATGAATCCCGGCAGGAGGTAAGCCAAGGTCTTGCCCGTGCCGGTTTGGGCTATTCCGATCAGGTCCAAACCCTTCAGTACAATGGGCCAGGCCTGGGACTGATACACAGAGCAGGCATTTCACCACAAAAGCAACATGAAACATGTCCAAGTATAGAGTTTGAGGAGCTGGACAAGTTCTGGCTGTAATGTGATAAACACCACAGACAGGATTTCAGACCGGGCGCATCAATGATCCATACTTCAACCATTTTCCATGCTTTTATCCGTAAGCCACACGAGCAGCCGAGCAGCCGAGCACCATTGTTCGGTCACAGAGCATGGGGTTGTTGGGGGAGGTGATTCAGACTCACTGCGCACACCTCAGCCCATACCTCGTCCGCACACATCGAGAAAAATGAATTTTTTAAAACTGTTCAGAAAGCAAAGGTTAAGGTCAAGTGACCGTTGCTGTCTCGCACTTGTCAGCTGACAAAAGTCTAAAGACGCGGCCGGTTCAACTAGACAGTCGCTCTGTGATTTGCATTGTTCACAGAGCACCCGAGCTGCATTATGACATTTTAGCGATAGCTCAGCTGTATGCAGGTCTAAGAGCAAAACAAATGCTGCTTGACACCGTCAATGGAGGCCAAGGCTGATGGTTACGCAACAACTACATAACTGAGCTTTCTAAGGTATGACGTACTCTACAGAGTTGGGAAGAAGCCTTCCGCCGCAACTCCACAGCTATGCGTGAAGCAAATTATGACAATTTCAACAAAAAAAAAATAAAATAAAATATGGACTCGTATTGAACACTTAATATGCAGCAGCATGTAGCCAACTCAGGGTGTATTTTCACACTGACTGAAACATTGCCTTGCATCCTACGCTGCCTGAAACCAAGGTCCACCTGGAACCCTGCTCAGGATAAGCAGTTGGAAGACAGACAGTTGGACGGATGGATGTACCTGGATGGGTGTAGGCTTGACAAAGCCCACTCGGACAATGTTCTCCACGATGCCAGGAAAGGCCTGGAAGGCCTCTTCAAATGTACAAACTGGGTTGGGTACAGCCCGTTTTTCCCCCTCCTTCAAGTCATCCACAAAAATGTTGTTGTTCTCCTTCCTGCAGGAGGCAGCGTGGTAAATTTAGACTAAAGTCCCCCCACCCACACACAGCTGAGCCCTGTATGAAACAGGGATCACGAATGATAAACACAAATCACAATGGCTGCCACTGGGATAGCTTTCAAAGTACCTGTTTAAACAATAACCCTCCAATAACAAACCTGTTCTAAAAAAAAAGTTATATTCCACCATTATTTGTAAAAGCAAATTTAAAAAAGAAAAAAAAAAAAAAATGAAGTTTAGTATATCCACCTGCCAGGCATGTTAATTATCTCTATAGTAACATTAGCTAACTTCTCGTATATACGAGTCATACACTATCGCAGTGGTCAGCTTTACAGATAACTGGTTAATCAGCCTGATCAATGCTGTTAGGGTAAGTAGTGTGTACATTTAACACCTAACCCTAGCAAAGCAAATTTATATAGATGATACCGAGAGAGAGGATGCTTTTCGCTCCAGCCAAAATCACAGACACACAACATGACGCAAACTGACACGGAGATTTAAACCAACGCTCAAATCACTTCACGGCGTTTGCAGTCCGGGTCACCGCAGAGCGCGCACACACATATCAGCAGCTCAAAACTGCTAACGTGACACAGACCGGCATTCCCGTAAGGCAGTCACAGGCACTGCTGCATTGTCAGGCTGAGAGGTGACGGGTACCGTTCTATGGGTCACATTAATTCCAACGGGACTTCACAACAATTAAACAGATCATTCAAAACTGCCAACCCTTACAATCTTTTTTTTTAAAAAAAAAAAAAACCACACAATAAAATAATTGGATCACAATAATAGGCAACAGTGCCACCTGTCGGACACAGTAAGAACTTAAGACACGTGTTTAAGCTCCCGGCCGTATAAGATTCTCGGAAACGGTACATCCTTCACTGGGTACAGCTCGATGCAGACCTCAATGTAGACGTTTCAAAAAACCAAACCCAAAGAGCCTCTCTGTTCCCTAATCAGGTTTCGTGAACCCGAGTTCCTTGACCGCCGGCCCGCTTCCCTCACCTCCAGACTTGCACATCCTCTTCACTGCGAGCGGCTACACTCTCTGCCTCCACGTAGAACTCCTTCCTTATTGGTGGGAGATCTTTAAACAAAAGAAAACTATGAGACACTGTCGAACCCTGACCTAATGAGAACACACTTACGCAAAGACAGGTAAACTCTAGTTTAAATTAAAATAGCGAAAAGAATTGTACAATTCAAACTCATTTCCAGTTGCTCATCCCAAAGTCAGTGATTTCTTATCCAGTCAAGATCATGGCGATGCAAGGAAAGTGAGATCCAGAGTAAATCCAGAGAAGAATGCCAGCCCACTACAGAACACACGGACAAGCACCTAAGAGAGGACACGCCCCTCCACATACATACACACACGCATTCAAGGAGAGCACAAGCTCACACATACAGACACACATTCAGGCAGAGCACACTAAGGGCAACGTAGCATCGCAAATACATCACAGCCACCCGCAATACACACACGGACATACTCTATATTAAAAACACGCCGTACTGGCCCGAATATGAAATGGCAATTTTTTTTTTCTCTTTCAAAAATGACATCTTCAAAAACTGGGCCGGTCTTACATTCAAGGACTAGAATTTAAATGCCATTACACACATACAACAGTAGATGGCGTTAATTTCCCACGTGGCTCGAGTCAGTTGGAGAGAATGACAGAAAACGAGAGACACGCTCGGTGTTCCTTATATGGAAACGGTGCGTCGGTCACTTGCGCTCAAGTGTCCCTCAAGATCTGTCATTCTTACGTGCAGGTGTGATTCTCTTCCGTGAAGGAGCCGCAAAGGATGGACCCCCACCAAAGGAGACAGCTTTAGGAAAGTCTGGCTTCATACACTCGTCTCCTATGGTAATGGGACACCCTCCAGCGTCTAGACTTTTGCAAGTGTTTCCGTGCAGGACAATAGCAATCCGGTAAAGGAGACGAAATAAGGGAATTGAGCTGCAACCATACTCTTTAAAAAAAAAAAAAAAAAAAAGAATCTGCCAGTTATCAAGAATTAGTCTAAATTGTCATTACTGCTTTACTGAGCAGCTTGTTTCTTCCCAGTTTAATATTTATTTCATTTACTGGAACGGAATGTTTTAGGCTCTAGACTAAACTACATGTTCAAAGATTGATACACTTACTGCACTACTACAGATCTATGTTCTTTTCCAATAACTTCACCGTATAACTATTCTATTTGGAAAACTTTTTGTTCTAAGAATATTTGTCGGATGGGGGGGGGGTTCACCCATCTAATATTTGGACCAAGTGGTAGTTTTTCAAATATCATCACGCCCTTACCAAAGGTACAGAGAGAAGCCGAAGAGAAAGGGTAGCACACCACTTTAAAGTGCGCTCATTTCTATTACATCTGGACGAACGGGCTCACCTTTCCACTTCATGGCCTCGTATATATGGCGGTTTTCGCGGATGGCTGCCCAGTCTATTGGCGGCGGGGCAAAATCGGCCGGGTCCCGAATAGCCGAGGCGGGCCAGCTGGAATCAATGACGGCGTCTCTGGACCCTGAGCCAGGATTTCCCATGACTTGGACATCGCTTTGACGTGAGGCTCTCACAAAGGCGTGGGGCCGCTGGAGCGGCGCCCGGTACCCACCGGCTTTCCCGGTGATGAGAAACTCGATCATGTCCCTGGCTTTCTGCTGCATGTCCCTGCTGCCAAAGACTCGGACCTCCCCTTCGCAATCGCCCCGAATAACCTGGGCCAAAGTCATTTGGGTGTAACGTGTCACACACACACTGCCCATCACATCTCTATGTTGTAACTTGCCTGTATCTTCGTGCCGCTACGCTCCTCCAGTTCACGAACTTTAGCTCCTCCGCGACCTGCAGGGAGCATTAAGCAAGTTAACCTTTTCTTGGGCCGATGGCCTCACCCTCACCACTCTGATCCGTGTTCCTAAAGCACCTATCGACAATAACTAATCAATCTTCGAAGCCTTCCGCTCCTTTCGGGCGCTGGAGTACTCGTGTTGCCAAGTGATACCTTCACAGGGCGTGGTGATTACCTATAATGGTCCTCACTGAAGAAACATCCACGGAAAAGCATAGCGGTCGGCCTCCTCGCCCACCATCTCCCCGTCTTTCTCCAGGGCCCGACTGACCGCTCCTTCCCCCCCACGTCTGCCGCCGCGGCTCTCTTCGATCCGGTCCACGCCACTGTGTCGACCGGCCCCACTCTTTTCTCTCCGGAAAATGGAAGCTGGGAACTGGGTTTGCCGAATAACTCGACGACCATCGTGTTCGTCGCGGTTTAAGCACGGGTTCCGAGGTCGGGACGGCGTCCTCACAGTCCTCCTCCCAATCCGACATGTCCACCCTTCGGTCACCACAGAGTCGGCGTCCGCTTCTGAAGGTAGCCGCGCGAGTTGCCTTACGTCAGACGTACCTGCCGCACGGACTCGGGTTCAAGTGACTCCGCCTCCTCCACCCGTCAACGTGCCAAGATGCCAAGGGGCGCTAAATCGGCGCGGAAGTGTAATAACGGTTGTATTTGCGTGACATCACGAACTTAGATATACTCAAAGTGGATGACGATGAGCTTGGAAGTACAGGACACCACCTTGACATGACCATTTTTATAACATGTGCGTGCGAGCAATAACGGCCGCCACATCACATACAGCCTGCTGTATGTCTGGCGGGTTATATCATTTGCATAAGCGATGCGAACTTCTAAAACTTCACACAATCCTGCAAGCTCTTTTTATCCTCCGCTTTCGGGTAATCTGTAGGATTTCGCTGTCGTATATTTGATAATTGTTACTTAAATATATATATGAAACGTAACTTTCCACAGTATTTAAAGCAGACCTGTAGAGAGAATCCAAGCTGGATAAAGAAATAAGGTTACGTACACATGCGGCTTAAAATTCTCGATTTATTAAAGTATCATAATGAAAATTAATTACATTTATCACGTCTGACGTAACTTTGTATGTGCACGTACCTCCCTAAAATAAATTACATTAAATGAAACGCCCCTTTCCCATTAAAGCCAATTTTGTGAAATAAATTATTGTACATGTTGCTGTTATTTAAAATATTTCAGATTTTGAGATTATACATTAGGAATCTACAAAACTATCCCCATTCAAATTCAATGGCAAACATAGACGAGAAAAAAAAACATTGTCAATAATTTGCATGAAAGGCACCTTCAAGCATTAACTACAAAATTATAACAATAATAACAGGAGAAATTTTAAAAGTACAACTTATATATATATATTTGTATACTTTAATCGACAGGGAAAGTCTTAAACCAATATACGTATCCCTTGGAAGGATTCCATTATCTTTCTGCCGATTTTTATTCCGTGGACTCGACTGCTCTGAGTGAATCGCCACGTTTCCTTTTCCTGTCGCTTCGATGTTCAACGATAGCTAGGGCAAGACGTAAAAAGAAAAAAAAAATACAGGAAAACACGCAAGACCCTTTTTCCTCGGGTCACTCCAAATCAGCGTTGTGCTTCCACATACACTGCAGCTTACTCTCAAACTGAGGGCCTGATTTCCTCTCGTCAGCTTTAATTGCACGGAGAATAATATTGCAATATGACGATGCACCACGTGCAAAAAAAGATGCGTTTTAATAGTAGACAATGCAATCAAAGTGAGCCTAATTCAGTTTAAAAGCATGTAATACTACAGTGTTTTGCTGTCAACAAAAAGACGCAATAAATACTAACCGTTTTTCTATTCCTAAAGGCTGTATTCTGGCAAGAACTGTCAGTGTATTTCTGGGATCGTGTACTGGTTTTTATTAGAAATTCGGGAACACAAACAATAACGAAAGTACATTCAATATGATGTGTGCTTTTGGAAGTAGCCTTGTGATCGCACACTCTCACGTTCTCCTTTTTTCCATTGTTTTCAGTGGTCATTAATCATCTCCAATGGTTTCTCCGACATCACTGTCTGAATCTCTCCCATACCCTTTGTGCTTGCAAACGAACTTTGAGGTCAGAGAACATGTGCTCCCTCAATACCCATGCCTATGACCAAGTCAGGTCACATGACACCTTGCTTACCACAGACCAATGACAACAGATGCCCAATATACCCCTAGGAGGCACTAATGAGACTGTTACCCGTGTTACTCTGGGCCGTCCTCTCCCCCGTGAGACGGTACCAGTTAAGTTCTGTGATTACACTGCTCCTAAGCATTCCACGGTTACGTGTTAGCCATTTGCCCGGTGGTAAAGTAAACATCCTAGGCACAGTGAGGCTGTGGGAAAATGTGTTCAGGCCCACACATGGAATAGCGATCCTAGAACGGAGGTCTTCAAGTCCATCCTACGGTCTTAGCTCATTTCCTCACCGCTCACTTCGGAACTTTAGCTATACTGTACTCTTCCCACCAGCCACCACGCTCCCCGCCTCGCGGTCCATGGTAACAGCGGTCGGAGATCATAAAACTTGCAGCTTCGTCGGGTGGACTACACGCCCGTATTCGCTCTTCCTTCTTTTCACTCCGCGATGACACCTACCACGGTGCCACTCTGTAGACCACGCAAATAGCACCCTCCTTAAAGTGTGTCAGCTAGTGAAGCTCATCCAGCGGATGACAACTGACAGAAAACGCGTGCGTGAGCCCATGCCAGACCGGCCATACCAGACTTGGAGAAAATGCAGAATTAAACATAAAACGGTGACCCTGCCCGTGCTCCCTTAGACAGCCTTTAAACTGGAGTGAATATGCCATCAGAAACACTTTCCTGACCTGCATCTGTCAGCATCCAATCATACTTTCCTCTCTCTCTCTCTGTCTCCAGTATTTCTTTGTCGAGCGTTTCATCTGTTGACCACGGTGACATGGTTTCATTAAGACAACCGACTAACTGAGTTCACTGGTTTAAATGGGGGGGGGGGCAAATGGGAAGGAGCCTTACCTCCCCTCGGTGTTGAAAAGCAGTTTCATAGGCTATTTTGCCGATATCTATGCCCTGCCTCATTGCATACATTCCCTAAACTCATGCAAAGCTAAGAGCCCGGTGTCAGAAACAAGCCCAACAGAGTGATAAGTAATGCGACGCGCCACTGAGCCTTAAACATGCAGCGTTCGTGCAGGGCTACCAGCGCAGCCCCTGCCGTGTGTCTCGGGTCTGTCCCTCCATCCATCCCCCGAGGTTAACCGGAAACGGTCGTCCGTGCAGTGGCGAGTGGTCGGTAACAAATAAACTACAATGTTCTGAGCAAATTCCCGAGCAAGAACTGAAGAAGGGAAGCACCCCTCAACGGGAAAAATTCAAACTCGATCAAAAATGCGTTCCGTGCGGTGAGCCTATTTTAGCCGCACGTGGGAAATGGTGTGGGACTCGCCAGCCAGGCCCAGATTCGAAGCTGCTTTTCCAGCCCCCGGTGGCGCAGAAGGGGGGGCACGGTCTATGGTCCTCCGTTTCAGGAAGTCCCAGCTCTCTCCCAGCACGCCCACGTCTCGGTCGCTGACGATCGGCTCCACCTTCTCCCGTTCGTCGACGGGAGGGGCCTGGTTGCCGTGGGCGCCGTTATTAAGGTCTCTGCCGCCGTAGGCCGAGGAAGGGTCGGAGTGGCAGTCCACGTCCACACCCAGGAAGTTCTGGACTGACAGAGACTTCCCCAGGCTGCGGTCTGCTGGGGAAGGGGCTGAAGACACTGCAACCAGGGGGCCCATCTCCAGGCTGGCATGCCTCCTCCAGGACCCATCCTCCTTGGCGCTAGGCTTGCTCCTCAGCTGCAACCGGCCGTGGTCGCCCTCCGCGTCCACTGCACACGAGCTGTGGAGGGTAGGAGTGGAGGGTGGGGGTAGTTGGAGAGTGGAAGGAGTGGAAAGGTGGTGAGGACGTGGCTCTGACAGGTCGGGGAACGGAGTTGACGACAGACTGTCGGCTGTGACGACAGGGGGAGGCGAGCTGGTGGAGCTGGTTTCGGGAGGCGGGGAAGAAGGGCCGAAGGTGGAGGAGGCGAGCGGTCCGAGGGAAGCGCTGAGATTAAGGCAGAGCTCGTCGGTAGGCAGGACCAGGTGCAGGCCTCGGGAAATACTGGTGCCGGTGGAGAAGGAGGCGTCCTTGCTCACGGAGGAGCTCTGGTAGTCAGACGTCCGCTCGAGGTGAAACTGGGGCAACGCCGGGGATGAGCCCTTGCGAAGGACCTGCCGATATAGGTCCAGCAGGGAATCCAGCTTGGTCTCGATGGACTGGACCTGAACGCAAAGCAGGCAGCCAAAGGCAGACAAAGTCAGCGACGTCCTCCGAGGGAGAAACCAATGTAGAATCTTAGGTTTTGTTAAAGAACAATACGACAATTTACAATTTAAGTAGCATATAATGAGCGGATAAAACATTAGTGTGACACGGGAAGGGTTCCATTTGTTAAGAATCCAGAGTTTGATTCCAAAAGCTGAAACAAAGAAGAGCACCGAAGGAAATTCCAGAATCATAGCTCGAAAATCTAGAAAAGGAGGAGTCAAAGCCCAAACTAATGCTCAGACCACAACATGGATGAGAGAAAAGACAAAAGCATAGGAGTTTAAACGTGTTGAAGGTTTAAAACATTTAAACAGTTAACAAGACACAGGTCAAAGTAATCGTCCGATTTGTATCGTATATATGTGTGTGCCGTTTGTGAGACTGAAGCCTGCATGTGACGATCTAAAAAAAACAGGAACACCTTCCTAAAACGCAGACAGCCTTTTGGCATCAGAACAGCCTCATTTTCACAGTAATCTGGACTCAAAAATCTGGCAAAACATTTCTAACGGATGCTGGCCCATGTTAACTAGTAGTCAGTTTACTGGAGTTGACTTCTACTCTGAAAAGCTTGTTCCACCTCATCCCACATATGATCTTCTGGACGAAACCCCAGTGACTAAATTGAATGCATTATCATGATCGTGGAACCATTCCAAAGCAATTCTCTTGCTGAAAAAAAAAAAAGAATCCATTTTCAGATGGATACACTGCTGCCATAGTGTACGGCAGAAGCTATGCAAAATTCATGTCAGCTTCCTTTCACCTCTTTCATCAATAAGCCCTTTTCAACCACTAGCCAGCTATTGCCTGGATGTATTCTGGGTTTTGGACCGTTCCAGGTACACACGGGACACCGCTGAACTCGAAAGCCACAACACTTTCTCTGTTCTGTTCAAGGACGCAAATAGTTTTCCTTGCCCATTCTCCATTTAGTTGTCTCAAGTATCCTTAACCTGTCTGCCCTTCATTGTCACTTACGGCAGCTTTAACGGCTGAAATCATTTAAGAATCGTAGGCATTACCTGGATTCATCGACTCCGTCCCTTTCAAGGAAAGGGCGAGCACCCATGAGAGTACACATTTCTGTTCATTGGCAGTTTGCAAAAGACATTTAGCTGGAAACCGAAGGAGAAAACTCCAATCTCAGTTGGAAAAAGAATTCTTATATTGTCACATCTGGCAACCCGGGAGCAGCCTTTCTCACCTGCCTCTCCACCTTACAAACACGGCCCAGCATGCTCATGTGATCGAACGCGTCGCTCTCAGACTGAACCTTCTCCCTGGTCCTTTTGTCTGCTTGGATGTTGCCCTTGCCCAGAATCTGGTCCACCCTGCAACACAGACACGGGGCAGGGTCTATCAGGCAAGAGGATCAGAGGCTGGGGGAATCAGGAGAGTTGAAGGGAGGTCAGTATTCCGCAGGGCGCGCTTCGGTATCTGCGTCCGCCGCTCGTCTATCGGCACCCCGGCTGCATTTCCACCACCTGCTGCACGCCGGCCGGTCCGATTCAAAGAAATCAATCTCAATACCCAAAGACCCGTTGCTTTTAGCTACACCTCTCGGATCCACCTTGTTAGAAATCAGCTTTGAAGTTGTGGAAAAGGTTAGACTGGATCTAGAAATACACCTTTTCTAGATTTTGGCCTCAAAGCATCTTGCCCTCTCTTGAAACAAGACTACCGGAGCACGTCTGTATGTGCCTTTCTTACACGTCGAGCATACTGTCTCTCTCGTACAGTAGGTCCACGTACGTGCGTCTGTTCGGTTTCTCAAACTCTAACAGGAAGGAGCTCAATAAAGCTTACGGCTGGCCTTGGCCGCAAGCCTGCCGGGCGCCCGGCTCACCTCGTCTGCAGGCTCTTAATGCGGCAGAGCATGTCCAGGTGTCCGGCCGAGTACTGCTCAATCACGTCCTTCACGTCGTACGGCCGCAGAGTCTCCTTGAACTTCTTCTTGGCCACATAAAATTTCATTATCCTGCAGAGATTACCAGGTATACTCTTTAGGGGAGATTTAGGGAGTAAAACTTACAACTCGAAGGCTTGCCGGTTTACATAAAGGCGGCAAAGTACTTAACTCCCGTTAACTATCCAGCTGGTTACGTGCTAAGTTTACGAGAGCGTAAAATAAAGTGACGTGTGCATCGATCTAAGCCAAGCTGGAGTGGGGTGTTGGCCAGGCGTTTGAACAACACAGTCAGCATGTTAACATTATGACAGAATCACTTGGAAATTAAACAAACTGAAAACACATATTATTCCGTGGTCGCTGTACGGAGCTATGCCGCGTGGCTCTAATCGGGCCACAAGAGGGCAGTACCAACTACAAACTGGCCAGCGGAACCAATTCACAATTACAGGACAAGGGCTTAGAATGCAGGCAGAGGGAACAAGATGCACACTTTAAGGACCATGCAGGTAGCCTATAAAGTATCATGAAACGGTGATACGTGAATAGTGCTGTCATGACAATGATATATTTTGTACAATGATGGTAATATAACATAAACGAAACAGTGACATTTAAAATCCATTATCAGCAACAAAGTCATGCAAGCATACCCTCCTCCAAGTGTAAAATATCAAATGCTTTGCTGTAAAAACATATTCATCCGTGAGTGTCTGGTCCGACCACCCTGAGAAAGCTGAAGTTTATTTGGACAATTGGGGGGGGATCAGAGCGGTGTATGTGGTAGGTGGTGAGGACTCCCCAAAACTAGAGGGAACAGAGGTAATAAACATGATGGCTGAGCAAGCTGAGCCTTACCGGAGCAGCATCTGGCCTGCCCACTCCAGGTTAGGTCATACCTCATTCACAAGCCACACCAACTAACCAGCAGGCCACATCCCACCCCATTTAGGCCACACGCCCAATCTCTCACCTGACAGCTCTGATTACAGACTTCAGCGGCGGTGTCAAGTCCATCACCGACATATCACAGTGGCACGCCTTATCATCAAAAGCGTCGTCGACGCCCTGGCCGGCATCCGCTGGTGCGGGGAGAGAGAGGGAGAGAGAGCTGTTTGCGCAAATCTACTACTGCCGCTGGCATCTGCGCAGACAGGTGAGTCTATCCAAACAGACGCGTGCAAAATAAAAACAACTGAATCATCACCTGACTGTGGTGAATCTATTCACGAGTAAAACCAGCCATTACCCTGCCCCCCCCCCCCATCCGCTCATCAGACTCTTATCATCTACACAAATACATTCTCTACCACTATAACGAGCCTCATTACTGCCCGTTACACCATTAACCGCTATAGAGCGCCATTAAGTGCCTTTACCGGTCAAAAGCCATCATTACACCTGGGGCCACCCACCCGTAAATATTCAGAATACCGAGAGTCGAGACGTAACGGGGGCCGAACTCACAATTGCGCGGGGCACGTGCAGCCTGGGAATGTCACCCGTCACACGATAACTCGTGGCTATTTTCCAAGAAGATACGGGGTCTCACCGCAAGACCATCGCTGTTTTTGGCACAGTGCGTTGCTTGACTCTATATGTGGGCGCCCCATTTAATTGGACTGTAAAACGCCATTCATCTAGGGGATACGCAAATGACGTGACTTACCCAAATTACCTCAATCGACCAGCTCATCTCAACCCCAAATACATATTTTCTCAAACGTTCTCTTTTGCATTCTGAAATACACGTTTACCTTTCCACAGCACATGTTTCATGGATTTGCCAGTTGCTTTCTTGTTAAGATTTTTTTCTTTAACAGAACCGGTTTTCATCTTTCATTAGAGGAATTTGTGATATTCCTTTCACGCCAAAGTTAACCCGGGTTCCTTTCCATATAAGCCAGCGGTTCTCTTCCGATACCCTCTACATCAGCCAACAATTAGCCAGCCGACGGGAACGTAGCTCACCCTCAGACGCGGTACGTGGTTGGCTCTTTATGCGTAGCGAGGGCCGAAACCTCGTGCGGTCATTGAAGCTCCAGCTCTTTTGTACTTTTGCGGGACTGGCTCCCTCCACGGCCGACGCCTCGGGTCCCGGGGAGCGGCGGTCGCTAGCCGAGGCCTGGCGACTCCTGATGCTGTGACCGCGGGGACTGGCCATCCGCACGCGCTCCTTGAAGCTCAGCTTCTGGCTGCGTCGGGGAGGCGGAGGGGAGGGACGGGATGCCGGCATTACTACTTACGAACACTGCACACTCCCCAAACGCAAACACGGAGCCCAAGCATGCTTGGCCATCCCCACAAAGCGGTTTCTATCATGCTCACCCTGTCAAGAGAAACATGCTCGATTCCACCAGCAAGACCGTCTTTTCAAATACCGCCATCAGCTGATTAGAGGACCCAATCTTACAGAATCTAAGTGCTGAATATTACAGAGTGCATCAAGACATTTGTGGAAGGCCTGGCCGAAACCAGGGTAGCCTAAGCCTAATGAGCAGTGGATCGGTCAAACAGACACCACCTTTGAAAAACGATAAGCTGACCGGCATGCGTACCCGAGGGTGGGTCTCGGACAGGGGGGCAGCAGGAAACCTTCTAACGTGAAACTCCATCACCACGGGGATGGAGCACGGGGTAACAGAGGCCGACAGGGTCATGCGTGGGTCGTGCGACAGGACGCGTCACCAAACTCAAAGTGCGGATGAATACAACTTTTAGACAGCTGTGACTTATTATGCCAGCTTAAGCAAGTCAATGTTAGGCTGATGAAATAGGGGGAGGCAACATTCTAATTCCTCGTCGGATCGGCGTTAGACTTGAACGTGCTGTCGGTTGCTTCGGTTCTGCATAAATGGCGTTCAGTACCAGGGTGGGGAGGACATTCACGATTGTGCTGATACAACCAGTCGGGGAGCAGGTAGCATGGGTTGGAGGGAATCAGACTCCAGATAAAAGAAAATCCATCAAATAAAAAGGATTTTCAAAAGGTTGGGAGAGGAGGTGAAGGGCAGGACAACAGAGAGAGTGATTTTTTTTTTTTTTTTTTACTACTGTCATTGTTCATGCACGCAGACGACTTTAGCATTCCCAAAGATCACGTGACCAAGCTCGGTACCTATATTTCCGTGAGGTATACTTCCTGAAGAGTCTCTGCTTATGACTAAGGCTCTTACTAGGGCCCAAGGGGAGACAGATAATCATTCATTATTACCCCAGCAGGGGGCAGCAGAGGCAACAGGAGGACAAAAAGGCAAGACAAAAAATACACTTCTCCAGTCGGATCCGCATGAGCAACACATCAAACCATTACAGTCTGAAATAATTGGACTTAAATCATTTTAAAACAACATTACAGGGTGATTCATCCATTCACATGATTACGTTTTGCTTAGTAGTCTACCGGTAATGTATTTTGGTAGTTTGATGTACGGCGATATCGTCCAGAGTCACCCAAAAGGGTAGTGATGCGGACAGGACCCAGACACGTTTGCCGTCACACGCCTTGTCCACTCCCCTCAGCAAGTAACATATGAACAAGCTCTGAAGTCCAAACACCGAGTGAAAACCGAGCAAAGTCACCTACAACGCACACTCACTCGTATCTTCAGACTTACCAGTTCAGGTAACGGTTGTGGAAAAGTTGTAGCAAAAGTACTTAACCTAATTTGCTCCGCTTACCTATCCGGACGTGTCAACTACTCACAAATTTTAAGATGCCCTGAACAAAAGCCCTGGCGGAGTAGTGAGAAAGACGACAATGCTACAGCTACCCCATGAGCAACTAATGACACAGTAGGTAATTAGCAGGTCATTCAGAGCATTACTGAATGCCGTTCTTCCAGCGGTCAGTCTGTATTCATCTTTCCGCTACCATCGCTGGCTCGACAAAGTCGTCGCGATCCATTCCACGATCGGTCAGGGCCTGCAATGACTTCAGACTGCTTCCTGTATTGTCATTCTTTAAATGCCGTGTCATCGTAGAGTCAATCAAAGTCTTAACAGAATTGTTTACGTGGCGCTGTGTATAAATGTTTCTCTTCAATCAACGGTTTTAAGCAAATATTGCAAAACCACGTCGTTCTCTGTGATTCATCTCAATGTTGACTGAGATCTGTTCAGCTTTTTGCGTTAGCAGTATAGAACCGTTAATATTCCTCGCCACAGATCTGAGCTGGGTTGTCCTTGTTTGCCTACATCCACACTCATGTTTTGACACGATAGCAGATAAGTGACAAAACATGTCGCAGGTCCACTTCGAGCGCCTACAGACCGGCCTCAAGACGCTCCAATGTATCTTCAGAGGGCACCCAGGTCCTCAGGATGTACAGATCTAGCCTAGGTCCCCCCCTTTATTTCTGGGCATAAAGGTTTGTTCCTGGTCCATTTTACAATTTCTCTGCAAGACATATAGAGCTATACCTGCCAAGTGCTCCAAATCTATTGAAGAAATGAGTGGTGCAAGTCCACCACATCTGATGGCACATGAAGGCGCCGCGTGACAGATTGCATAGACGAACCTCCTTCTCTCTCCTCGTATGCTTTATTCATTAGGGCAGATTCAGCCACTTTCTAAGCATCCCTGCTGTTCCTGGATAGCAGGAGCGCAAATCCCCAAGATTACTCATCTCAATCATGCCGACACACCAGAACGCTCATGAAGAAATGACACGGGCCTCTGGGACTGCGTCTAGGTATGCCACTTTTCCCAAAAAGCAGGATTCCCCACCTCTTCCTCGCATCTAGAACCTGAGCACTTCCGACTCCACCTTCAGTCTTCCACTGTTTCCTTTCCTCCCGAGTGCAGGCTGCACTTAACAAAAGCCCGACTTACCGAGGCAGGAGAAAACACACGGTGTCTGCCCGTGCTTATTAGATCAGAAGGGCCAGGTAATGAGGCCAGCCTCCTGCAGGCAAGACGCCGGTTTAAATAAAACAGCCCTTAGCAAACTTACTGCGTAATCAGCCGTGCTGCCGGGGGCCCTCTAAGCTCCAACCTTCTCAACAGTGCCCAGTGGTCTCACACCTCAGCACTTCAATATATGGGGTATTTCTGAACAAGCCTATCGCCTCGGGGTGAACGGGTGCTCAGGAGAATCACCGGACACTAAGGTGCCTCGTCCCCCCCGCCCCCGCGGGCTGGCTATGCTGACGGACCACATGGATGGAGGGCGGTGTGTGTTCAGCCTGGAGCGCCAACGACAGGACTGAGAAAGCCTTCCCTGTCCCACCACCGGGACGGGGAGGACCTTCCACCTGCTACACTCTCTGGCTGCTCGTCAGGACTACAAATCAGACCCTCCTCTCCGATAGCCAATCTTGTCTAAACGCTCCCGAGCATTTCAACGTCAGAGAAAAGGGAAGCGCCTACATTCATACGACTCGCTCTTATACGAATATATTCATAATCGATACCTCACATGATATTATATTCTGCAGTCCTTTCACAAACTTTCTGTTCCATTAACGCCGAAATCAGTAACGAAAGTTGAGTATCATATATAGAACAGACAATTTATTCACAGCAGTTAGTGTACCGAAAATATTTATAAAGACCGTTTTAAAAAAAATAAATAAAATAGTTTTATATGTAATGGAGCACTACAAACCTGCTTGAGTTGTCTCCCTGGTCTTTCCTTCAGGTGTTAGTAAATGATAGAGAAAGGACAAACATCATGGAATTAATTCTCGACTTTAACCACACGAGCACTGACACGCACACAACCGCATGGCCACACAGCGATAAACTTCAATGGGTCGTCACCACAGCCATCGCCTGTGACGGCACAGTTAGAGAACAAATAAAATAAGGTAAACAAGCAGACAGACCGTCATGCTCAAGACGCAAACAAAAATAACCAAAGATGAAGCTAATTCGGCAAGGCGGACACCTTGACGGGAAGCAGACATGCAGCACGGCCCGTCCATCGACTCGCCGGAGAAGGATCTGGCAACGGCAGGAGAGGCGGCAAGGGAGAGAGAGATTTTGCGACGACGCGAGGCCATTTAGGCTTACTTCTGAAGAAGAATCTCTTTCCGTGTGATTAAGCGGTACGACGGCAGATAGAGAGCCGTAGCTAAGTTTGTGAAAGTAGGGAGCAAATGAGGGGCAGCTAGTTTTTGAAAGGGGGGGCAAACCATTGCTCGCTGCAGATTTGGGCAACAGTTACCGGGGATTGAGGTAAAACAGGGGGCAAGACTTGACGTGCCCCCCTTTGCCGCCCCTTGGCTATGCCACTGGGCAGTCGGAAGCCCTGCGGGAGCTCAAGAACTTTCTTCTCCTGAACGATTAGTAGAAATGTCAGGCGGGTCCCGGCTGAGGTCCTCTGACGGCTCACCTGGCCCCAAACCCCCTAAACGTCTCTCTCCCTAGTGAGTTTAAATCGCCAAGACTTTAGCGCAGGGCCACGTCAGCCACCTGTCTGAGCTGCTGGCTGAAAGGCGGCATACACACGTAAGCGTGTCCCTATTAGATTTCCCCAATGCCAATAACACGGCAGCTGGGCTCAGAGTCTGATGACTAAGGAGAGCAGGAGGTTCCGTGAAACCAGCCGCTCGTTTGTTTCAGCCCGTCTAGTGCGAGTGCAGAAGGGCGCCTTCGTTCGCTCTTTATTGTGGTGTGTTCTTCCAAAGGGGCCAAGCGATCGCGCGTCTCGCTGCACAATCAGACGTCTCGTGTTTGCTCTGCGGGAATCACAAACGGAGGACGGACAGGGGCGTGGAGATAGAGAGTTGCAGTGGGGGGAGGCGGGGGGGGGGGGGGGGGCTGGAGGCACACAGACACCACACACAGCGGCCGCCACAGGGGTACCTACTGTGCAGGACTGCAGGAATGCAAGACTCTCACATGGGGCTTCCAGGTAGCAATGGAAACCGAGTTCTCATCAGCCGCATAATAACGCCAAACACACTACGCGCAGAACACACCAGACCGGGAGAACAGGAAAGGAACACAGAGGGACAACGGGGGGGGGGGAATAAAAGATGATTAAAACAAAAAAAAATTAAAAGAATAAAAAAACACAAGGCCAAAGGGACCAGGGATATTACAAAACGAACGGAAGGAAAACGAACAAACAAAAACAAAA
Source organism: Gymnarchus niloticus (assembly GCA_009936485.2). NCBI lineage: Eukaryota > Metazoa > Chordata > Actinopteri > Osteoglossiformes > Gymnarchidae > Gymnarchus > Gymnarchus niloticus. Next base: position 6,428,928 of record JAACJT020000052.1, read on the forward strand.
CAAAAAGGTGCATATTAGTAAAACAGATACCGTCAGAGCATCGCGGTCCAATCAGAACATGGTACATGCCTGAGAGAAGGGAGAACCCCTCTATAGTACTGCCAGGTGGCGCTCAGATATGACCGGCTTCCGTCCGTGGAGTACAGACGCCATGCGGCCTGGTGCAGAGGGAGAAACACAGAGGAGCCGGAGGGTGGGAAAGTCAGAACCAGAGGTCAGAGGTTCAGCCCACAGCAGCAGTAAAGCCTCTTTCTTAAGACCAGCCCAGACACCTCCATTGGCAAATTAAAAAAAAAAAAGCATACATTGAATTATAAATTCAGGGTAAATGGGGCTAAACAGCCAAATGCCAAAGTACACATGACCAGTTTCAGCTGTCTTTTCAGCAAGTACACCCCCCACAGTGCTGGTACCTAGGACGATACGGACATTTTTAATATCCCACGAATACGGCTTTTACACAGCAACAACGGGGTCTTACTAATGATGACGGAGCCTGTCAATAAGAGTAATACGATATTATCATGATATTATATAGTTATCAAAAAACAAATATGGAACAAATACAACAGCTGCTACTGAACAAGGATTAGTGTACTCCAGCTCTTAATTGTTGAGCTCGTATTGCTTGATTTCTTTCTTTCAAAAGAATTTTCTTCGTCAAGCTCCTGTTCACCACGATTCAGTGGGAGCCTAACTCAAAACCATGTGACCAAAGAGAAGAAAAACACAAGGTGGCTTAGGCTTTACTTATGAAAGAGGCTTAGACACCAACATCCCCCTACACACACACACACACAAACACACACCAGCAGTCCTGGCCCTAGGAAGAACAAACTCTGTTACTGAACAACGACGATGACATCCCAGAAGCCGTCTGCCGAACTTTCCTCTACGCCTCATGTGTACCTTCATCGTGGGCCGGAGGGAGGAAAACGCATCGGGGTGAGACGGCACTGTGTGGAAACAGAGTCACAGCCATCTCGGAAGTATGATACGTTTTCTCTCAAATATTCACACCACTTACCGATATGACTGACTGAGGAGCCAGGAAGCCTTCGATTTCAATTCATGAAGAAACGGAACGTTTAAGGGCTGCTTAGAGATGTGCTTAACTTGAAATTACGACACAGGAAGGATTTAGACCCCAAAGGGTTCCATTCAGTGTCAAATGAAGCCCGGACTGTACGTCGCGCGAGAGGATCGTCCCCCCCCCCACCACCACCACCACCACCACCATTACCCTTCAAGTCCATCTTCTGGGATTCTCCGGTACTCTGGAATCCCTCCACCAAAACGTTCCCGCTGTTCGGAAAATGTTAGTTTTGGGTCCTTCCTATCCCAGGTTTCAAATTATCTTCATAAGATCTTTATCCCTTTCAATTAAATGGGGCCAAAGGAACAAAGAAGTACTGAACTCAAACCCTAACAGGAGATGACACAGATGAAACAAAGGCAGGTGAGCAGAATGATGGCAAAGACTTTGGTTGGAAAAACCTTGATGAAGGAAGTTAAAGGTACAGCGTACTATTTGTCATCCACCCACCCATGCATCCTTCATAGCTGTTTATCCCGAGTTGTGGTGTTAGCCTGGAGCGCAACCCAGGAAGCAAAAGAAGAGGAGCACTCTGGATGGAGCAGCAGTAACATAATAACAACAACAACAACAACAACAACAACAACAACAGGCAAGGCTAAATTGTCCGTTGCTTGTGACTGGGTGTGCGAGTGCATGTGTAACTGTTGGGGTTGGCACGCAGTCCAGGGTGTCCCCTGCATTGTGCCTTAAGACTTACTGGGATAAGTGACCCTGAATAGCATTAAACAATTTGGAAAATGGATGCCTGCTAATAATAATAATAATAATAATAATAATGACTCCAGTCAAAATCAGTCTAGAATCTTCCATAAATAACAATACAAACCTGCATCAGAAATGGTCCTTTCCAGAATTTGTTTTCCTGTATTGAACTGTGTGCTGTTTGTGCCGTATTTACTGTATATGGGGGGCACTACAGTGGGTTGGGGGGTGGAGGTGGGCTTACCTGAATAAGACTGGCAGCTGGGTTTCGCCTTTTCTCAAAGTGCTTCTGCCTGTGCTGCTCCTGGACCTTCAGAGCAAACCCAGATCCCAGAATCCCCTGCGGGCACAACCACGTCACCGGCTAACCTGGGTGGCGAGGGCCACCTTGGGGTTTGTGGCTTTGTTTGGAAGTCCACTTACAGCGGGGAGGGCGAAGAAGGAGATGCCCAGCAGGGCGAAGCCGGCCGAGAGCAGACGGCCGGTCCACGTCCGTGGAGTCTTGTCCCCATAGCCGATGGTGGTTAGGGTGATCTAAGAAGCAGAAGGGGACAGCAGAACCTCCTCTAGACAGGCTTACGCTGGCTTTTTCGCTTTTCTGTTTCGGTTTCTATTTATTTGTTTGAAATCAACTCGCAAAATATTCCCATACTGGAAACTTTCTGAAATGAAAGATCAGGACAGCACTTGAAGCTCATTTGAATATTGGCCCACACTACCCTCAAAACCAACCACTAGGGGCACCAGCACTAACGCAATCAGTGAGATGTGATAAACCCCTCCCCAGCGTATGAACAGCCTCGGTCTCGCGGCTGTCAGATGAGGACATGTGCTAGGATACTGTAATAAATTCTAACAGCTGTTTTTTGGGACAAGGACATAAACGTCAGTGTCTGAGAACGTTGGTGAAGATCTGAGATGGCACGTTCATACAGGACAAAAACTAACTGTAGGCAACGTGGAATACAAACAGCAGAAAGGGGGGGGGGGGGACTCAGAGGACTACTTTAGACCTAATAATTTTGCCTCACGTGAGCATTTTTAAGTCCGGCCAATTTGTTACACATGCAGCCATTACTCTGGGTCCCCCAGCACGATTCCGCTTTAGCTCCGTCCAGTTAAAACAATAGGCATCCCTAACAAAACACTGCTATGCTCCATTGCAACCCTGCAGTCATTTGATTGTTTGTCTGATTGGTCTGGACAAAAAGACATGGTTTGACAAACCACACGTACGCTCCTCACTTTTCCTCGCTAATAAATGGGAGGCTCAGATTCTACGTCAAATAAAGTGTGGGCCAAAACAAACCAAAGAGCTCCAGTAAGAGTAAACAAACCGTCGGACGGAAAAAGCTAAGGAACAGCCCATAAAAGCGAATCAGAATGCAGGTCTTCCAGAGGGCTCACAGCCGGGAGCACCGCGTCGGCGTCCGGGCAGAAACCTGTGTCATCGATGTGTCGGCCACGGAGGTCAGGTCAGAGAAGTGTGATCACGGATGTCACAGCACAATTCTGAGCAGATGTAGCCCAGTACCGCGTCAGTCATACCTCCACAAAACCTGCTCTCGCATGAGCTCTGAGCACCGAATGCGTCGGCTACAGTCGGCGGGAACAAAAAGGTGGGATTAAAAAAAAAAAAAAAAAAAAAAAAAATGACACCCAACGATTTGTTCGCTCTTTCCCCTTGGCATAATGACAGATCGTCGACACAAACAACTTGGGAAAATGCCACTTCTGAACACATGACTCTTCGCGATAACACCTGCGTATTTGTTAAACAGCTCGGTATTGATGTAATCTATACCTGCTGACAACTAAAAGCTTTCAAACTTCCTACAGGATATACTACCCTCCCCACGCATATCGAAGGATCAGGACGTCGGTGTACCTGTTAGTGTATTCAAGAATTTTCCTCGCCACTGTCGCCTGTGGCTTACTCTCTGGGGACCCTGGGCCCAGGACTATGTAAAGCGCTTTGTGACCGTGCTTCTTGTTGTAGGTGCTATATAAATAAAATTGAATAGAATATAAATAATCAAAACTTAATCAAACAGTTCCAACTTCCTTTTCAAGGAGTACGTCAGTTACAACGAATCTGCACGCCCCGTATTACGGCACCCATTCATACATATTCATGACTCATCTATTCTACCATTGCAAATGTTTAGCTATGATGAATCGGGTACTGCTCCCCTTGAACGAGCGGTGACTGAACCGAGCGGCTTGGGCGGAACGATCGGCTCACGACTGGGGACAGTTTTAGAATCGCAGTAGTTCTTTTCATTTTAACGTGACCTGAGGTGCTTGTTTCCAAAACCATCACTACTCATATATTATTATCTCTGTGAATCCGACCTTTACGATAAGCAATGTTTTAAGCGTGACAAAACTTTCCGTTCGTCGACGAGTTCTTCCAATGGCTCCCGTAGCGAGTGAGGGAGAAGACGACGAAAACCTCCAGAGAAGCGTGTTTGAGGAGTGAGGAGTGTTTCCCGTGAGACAGAGCGGAGCGCACGGTGTGAGGAGTAAAACTACGTGTGATTCTATCAAGTCTACTCCACCCATACAGTCTCCTGGCAACACGGGCCGCTGTGTCACCACTGAGAATTCGGGGAGGGCGCTCACCGTGCCCCACCACAGAGCATCAGCATACGTGGCAAACTCCGCGTTGAACTCCTTCTCCACCAGATAGACGAGGAACGAGGAGAAGATGAGAACGAGAAAGCCAATATACCAGGCTGTGGCAAGCTCCTGCAAGAGAAAGCCACACGCTGACTGAACTTCCCAGCAACCTTTAGAACACAAGAGAACAACCAGTAATTCTGAGCAGAAACAAGCAGAATAAAAATCAAGCAACTGTAAAGGACACAGTTTAAAAATGACCAGGATGGTACGTTCCACAAAAGACTACGATGGTATGTTCCAAAAACGACTTCTTCGGTGATGTTGCGAATCAGTCATTCGTACGGCCCTCCCCCGTCAGCTCGTGAGGTCTCGTCACAAAGAATCACAGTGGGCCTACCTTACTGTGCGCGTAGACCACTGAGCCTAGCAGCTTCCAGGTGCCACCACGCCGGTCCATGCGCACCATGCGCAGGATCTGCAGGAAGCGTAGGCTGCGCAGGGCAGACGTGGCAAAGATGTTGCCTTGGCTGCCCGCCGACACTATGGCCACTGAGGCGATTAACACGATGATGTCTGTGTATAGGAAACAAGGGGGGCAACAGGGTCAGTCCACATGAGGTTTGCGTGGGACCTGAAATGTCAGCTCCATCTCACAAACAGATCTCTAAACAATTAGCCAGTCACCTGCTCAAAAGAGACAACTCGACAGGTAGCTCCACTGTGCTTCTAATTTAGACCCACAGTACCAAAGTTCTTCTACATGATAAACTTCAACATTTCGAGCTCATTGACACGGTTCAGCAGCCGCTCGTGACCCTTCGTTTCATCACGGCGGAACACACGGTCTCTAGACTGGAGATGACACAGACGGGCTGGAGAATCCAAACTCCGCCGGCGTGCCGGACGGGAGGTTCGGCGAGACTCGGAGCTGCTCGGCGCTCCGTCCGTAAGCGAGCTAGCAGGCGTGCGGTAGGAACACGGGACGCGAATGGCAAGCGGAGTGCTGCCTTCAGTCACGCGTCCAGTCACGAGCCCAGGCCAGGCCCTGGACTCAGTCTATCCTTCTCTCTTTTCCTCTCTTTTGTTTACCCATGGACGCCGGTAAGGGCAGCATTCAGCGAGGGAGTCCTTCTGTGCCTCCTGTGGGACCCCTGGAAAGCAGTGCTGGGAGGCTCCAGAGTTCTCCCCTGCCTCAGACTCAGAGGCAGGTAACAAAAATACACATGGTGTTATGGCTAAATGATGGGACTCAGGTTTCGGCTGTCTTTTTTCCAGAGGATCTGAGGACAAAAAGGGCCCGGGGGAGTTGACAAGAACCCATTTCCTCTGGAAAAATAATACTAAATCCTCAAAAAACACAAACACTTTAAGAAGGGACTCACTCACGCCTACACTGGAAAAATATTATATTTCCCTAAGATCACATTGATCAAGTTCTCTCTCTCTCTCTCGATGCTAAAGAATACGAAACACGACCGAATTAACAAATTTGTACCATGTTCTTTGGTTAGATAACTTTTTTTTTTCCACGTCAGCGGGATCGGCGTGCTACGACAGGCATCTCCGCGGGGCAGCGAGGTCCTTGGGGAAAGGTCAAAGGGCGGCAGTGAATACTCTGTCTTCTAAATGGCAAACACATGTTGAGTCTCAGGAGGAAGTGGACTCAGCAGAGGAACACAGCGATTGTTTCCAGTTCCACTGAGAGACTCACAGTCTGCAGTTGCCCTCTTGCCAGGCAGTCCACGCTATTATGTTTTGACACCGAGAATCACGGTCGGCCATTGAGGTCGGACCTTTTAAATTCTCATCGGTAAACGCTACCTTTCCATCATTTAATTTTGAAAGATCTCAAAAGTAATGTCAAAGGTCATCACAAACAAATCAAGATTAAAAAGTCCTCAGTTTATCAAAATCGCCCAAATTTACCCGGAAAAGACACCAGGATTCTCGGGCCATGGTACTGACATTCCATAATGGTAAAAGCCTTGTTCAAAATTTAGAGGTGGCGTCACAAATTACCACCAGTCTACTGAAACACCTGTACTTTATGTTCGTATATATACACCGTATCTAGTTGAACTTGAAGATGGTGTTTGAAATCCTATTTTCCAGGTACTTTTAAATTATTCTGATGATTTTTTCGCTCTCTCCTGCTACCAAAATCAACCATCGTGAAAATATGCTAACCGCAGGCCACAATTTTCACCTGAGCCAGTCTTTACGTTCCACTTCTATTTAAGTTACACGGTAGCTCGGAAAGTTCAGTCTGAGCTCCTCAGAATAGTTTTAACAAATCCTCTCCCCTGACACAGACCGGTCGTATCGTGCTTTCCCGCGAGCGCTTCGCGTGAATACTTTTCCAGGTTCCCGACAGTCGGTAAATAATGCTGCTTGACAAAATTTCCACCTAAGGTAACTTCACGACCGGGCAAGCTGCTGGCTCTGGCAACAAGGAGACCCAAAAGATCACTTCAAAGAGGGGGGTCACTAAATGGGCTCAGGGTCCATTTCCTATCCGCCTCCCACCCAGTAGCCAGTCAGAACCGAGTCCTGTTAACATACACACATCCTTGAACGGTAGCCCAATCTGGGCTCCTAGCTTCCCCACGACAGCCAGCCGCACGCGAAGCAGGCCTGGAGAGCAAACAGACAAAACACTCGCCTGGTTATGTTTCAGCGCCAGGCACCTCTTCTCCGCTAATGTGAGCCACATGTTCGCCTGCACACAGCGCACCGTAGGCCGACGGGAGGCAGGCTCCGGACGGTAGCGAGGAGTGCAGGCACAAGTCAGCGATGCCGCCAAGTCTGAATGAACAACACTGCCCTGTCCGTCACCCCCTCTGTCCCGCACCCCGTCCTTTTTGCCTAACACAAGGGGCTATCATTGCCGTGGAGAAGATGCTTGTAAAAGCATCTCGGGGCGGCTCGAGCACTTTCCAGGTGGCCATATTAGGGACAAAGCAATAAAAAAAGACTTTACAGGCAGCAAAGCAGCACGGTGACAGAGGACCAACGTATATACACACAGCCCAGCCTAGAGTGTCTGAACGCACAGCGTTATGGGACTGAGCACCACTCTGTGTCTGTGTGTGTGTGTGTGTGTGAGTGAGTGTCTCACCGTGAGTCCACTGCCGAGAGCGAGTGATGGCTCATCCTGACCGAGGCGCCACGATGCGGTGCAGGAACGGGCGAGGCCCCCGTCAGGAACCCACCTATGATGCAGAAGGGCTTCCGGGCGAAGCGCAGGCGGCCCTGCCAGCCCCGGTAGCGGCAGCAGCAGCCCGCAGACCAGATGCGGATGATGTACTCCAGGCCGAACACCACGATCATCACAAACTCCTGCGGGAAACAGGAAGGGGAGACGACAGCAGGCGGGAGGCTCAGCAAGGCTGTGGGTGATGGAGCACATTAGTCTCTTGGGGTTCGTAAAACGCACATTCCAATGGCTCTCAGCCTAATAGGCGTATCCACATTGAGTGAAACCAACACCACAGCTGTCTAACAGCTTTCTCACACTCCCCCAATGAAACAGATGTGCTCCCTTTATTTGTTATTAATACACTTAACATCTAACATGTCTAATTTACTCTGTTTATCTTCCATTTAATGAACGAACGGCTTAAGGACTCTGATAGTCAAAAGGCTGCAGGGAAATGTAAGATCACGCTGCGGCCTCCATTAAAAGTTAGCTTCATTCCACGCCTAACACCTCAATCGCATTAATTTCTCTGTGACATACAAAGCTATCGCCGAGTACCACGACCGGAACACGGCTATACGTCTGTATATATGTACAATTATTAAGTCAACTTGAACAAAGTTCAAGGTACAGTGACGAGAAGAGCATCCCGTCTTGTGTTTGTGTCACACTGACCAGACAACTTCCCCTCTGCTGGGTGCAAAGTTAACCTTTTAACCTGCTTGCAAGTGTGTTCGAACCCCTCCGCGGGCGTTCTCCATCTCCCCTGCCACGGAGATGTGGTGGATAAAGCCTCCGCTTCCCCTGCTGTCTCGTGGCACTGCATAGCCTGTCGTCTTGATAGACATCCTGCTTGGAATGGGAGGCGACCATTATGGGGCGCCGGTCTATTAGGAACAAGCAATAAGCTTCAGCGCCTGAACTCCCCGCCACCGCTCACGCCAGAACCGTGTTCGCTGGGCCCCGTAGGGAGCTAATTGCCCTCCCTCGTTAAGTGAATTAGCCGTGTGTTTATTCATCATCGACGCTGGCTCTCTAACTCTCCGTCGCTTTGACCGATCTTTGACTGGATTCCCGCTGGCTCACGGCAGGCTAGACCCAATTACAGCCACTGAAAATGATACCCCTGCATCCTTTGCAGCTAATAATTTGCTTCCCGTGAAACAAAACGGACAAGAAAAAATGTGGGTGCTCGCGGAATTTCTCTGCGGCCCCTCTCTGCCGGTCCTGAGGTCACCTCCCACCCACTGTCTGACCTCAAGGCATCTGTCAAGATGTCAACGGTGCCAGTCTCCATGTCGTGAGGGACAGGAAACAGGATGCTGTATATGAGTGATAAAGGCACAAAACGAGATGGGGGGTGCCTGTTGGACCTTTGCATATTTTTCTTAGCCTTTCACCTTCAGTCCTGGACCTGATCCACCTTGTTTGAGGATATTCTCAATAGCTTAGTGTGAAGCCAGGGACACAAGTTATCCTTCTCCGAATGCTCATCCCGACCAGCGGAAAGCAGGAAATCGATACGGGTGAGATGGAGAATCGATACAAAACCGAGGTGAGTTTTTAAACGAGGAGAGAAAGTCCTTTGTCATCGTGATACTCCCCGGATCGTGCTGGAGCAAATTATTATCCTTCACGATCATGGAGAATAACGGGGCAGAATGACAGGATTGATCCGGCGTCAGTCTGATGACGGGAACCAAACTATCCTGTAATAACTGAGCTCCTCGGTCACCTTCTTTCATTATCAGATGTCATTAGGTTAACAATATTCGAATACATCTCAAGTAACCTATAAACCGCAAGCATCGATATGTTGCGTTCTTGAACAATTGAATTATAGCGTCATTTTGTTCAGCTTTTTCCAGGGCCCCACGTCCATCGGTGTTTTCTTTCGGCACCGGTTTCCCATTAGCGACATCCTTTCCCTGTAGACCCTTTATCTGCTGAGCTGAGTTTCGTACCAGGCTTTTTGCACAAGCAGTCTGGCAAAGTACAACGTAAAGCAGACTACTACCACCACGTCTGGCGGCAGGTTTACTCGGGCCCGTCCGCCTGGCTCCGATCCGTAACGCAGCTGTACCGCATACGCAATGCTCGATCCCGCGTTCTGTAAGAAGAGTAACTCGCATTACATGGATAGCCTGTCTGTTTCGGTGCGGTACATCCGATTCTGTACCGAGGAGGCGCTTTTCTTTCGGCGGTGCACTGACAGATGCCAGCACGTTCCGGATACCCCTGGGAGGTTCTAATGGGCCCATACCCCTTTCCTTTGGGCCACCCCTGGACAGTGCCGTCTGAAAGCTCACAGCTGGGCTTCTGACCTAGTGATTCACCTTCTGTGGGCCGGACCACGTGTTTCTGCCTCAGATCTCGGGGTCGGAAAGTTCGGCTTTAAAGATACATTTTGTATAAAACATGGATGAAATGTGGGTATACGTGCGGTTCATGAGTCACACTACTGGCCTTTTCACTGCAATGCAATTTACTTTTATTAAATATATCTTCGAGAGCTATTTTTATAAGCATAACTCCTATTACATCTGGGTGTAATTTCCACAAAGCACTATGCCTCTCAGGGAGTAAAAAAATTTATCGTAGTTCATCTACCATTCTCAAGGAATGACAAAAAGAAAAGCCAAATTTTTCTGAACAGGCACATGGAAGGACACCCTCAGGTAAGTGCAGATATTGAGCAGGAACAATAAAGGGTCTTACCAGGATAAGCAGGCAGTGAGATGAGAGTTCCTGATGGGCAGGGATGGTAGAGAACACGGACAGGACCAGACAGCCAAACACCAGGATGAAGCTGTAAAGACCAACGGAAAATGTCATCAACTACTAGACCTATAAGACCCTGAGAACAATGAGATTTTCAGGGACTTGAGCTTTGCTAATAGCTACAGGCCCAGAGATTTCAACTAAAAGTTTGTGCTTTCCTTTAATATTACCTTTAATGATCCCTTAAACTTAAATGACATTCGCAATAATGTTTTTCACCATAAACTTCAAATGTTGAGTGACAAAAGCGATGATCATTATAAACTAGCTTTGTGAAGCAAAACTCTGGTAGAAAAATGTTTTGGAGGCAAGAAGCAAAAAAAAAAAAAAAAAGAACGCTGCAATAGAATTAAGGAATAAAAAACAACATGAAATGCTTAACAGTAAGGTGAAGCATTACACCAGAAACAGTTCTTTGTAAATCTAAAAATGTGTAATTGTGCCGCAGTATCTCTGCAGTATAGCGGACAAGGTTAACGCCATAAACTTTGCTATAGAGCATCTGACACCAAAGATATTGCACTACAAATAGGGGATACCTGTATTCGAAAGAGTGGAAGTTCGAAAGGTGAAGTGTCAGTCAAAAATTACTTTCATTCCAAGAAACTACAGCGCTGGTCGTAAACCAAAATGAATGAAATGGCTGAGGTTAGTTTGAAAGTGGTCATTTTTCTGAAACAGCTAGGTAGGTGTTCTTAACAACAAACGAAACTCTGGTCTGTGTTTGTAACTTAAAGCCCTCGCATTTCATTTCGCGTTCCGGTTTCGATAGGTAGTCAGACGCATCGATAAAAAGCTCACTAACCGGTTCACGACAACTGGCGACTGAAAGAAGATATGGTAAAATAGCTATCTGGGCAAGTGAAGGTAATACTATCTCCATGGTAACAGTGGAACTTTAAGGTTATACTATGCAATTCTGATAAAAATTTTAACAGCTTCCTTCGGCTAAAGTATAGTTTTACAATATTTTACCCTACACGTTTTTGATAGCCTTAATCAAGGAAGAATTATTACTTAACCGACCATTATAACCAAACTCCTTAAGTAGTTTTATGCAACTGGGGGCTCCACCTTCACATGGAGAAGCCTCAGTATAATACAATTATTATTCAAAAGTAACAAACCAAGAGTTCTTAATGCTCAGACAAAAGAAAAACAACGTCCTAAATGCTCAAGGAGAACAAAACAGTGTTTTTGGTTCTAAATCAGAACAAACCCAGTGTTCTAAATGCCCAAACAAACACTCCCAGAGTCTCGGGTTCCACCACGTCACGGGGAATAGCACGGAAGAACGGGGTGGAAAGTAACAGAAAGCTAACAAGCGCAAGGGAAGGTTACACCAAGAAAGCAGCAGCAGGTGGAACCGCCCTCTCTCCTGGCTCCAGACCGATAACAGCTCTTTCACACGCGGTCAACCCAGATGGCCTCCAGCAGGCAGATGCCCAGCATGGGCCCTGGAGGCATCCTGGTGGAGTCGCTCCTCTTAAAGACAGTGACTCACTTTAAACAGACATCACGACACGTGTGTGCGCTACTGAGTGCCGCTTCTATGAACGTGTGCTCACGATGGACAACGGTGAGATATGAGCAGCGATGGTTCACCTGTGTCAGCTTTGGAACAAGCCGGCGGAGCTCAGATCAACAGAATCTGGCATGGGATGACTGACACTAGTCAGTGCTAATTAGTCACACTCGGTTGTGTAGCAAAGAGGCTCTTCTGCCTGGATGAGCTGTCTGCCGAACAGGCGGACAAGTGAACTTTTTCAGTAGTTGACGTCCATACAGGTGGACAGCTGACGTTCAATACCGAGAGGAGGGGATCTCCTATCTATACGGAGGATTCTAGGAATGGCGGTAGCTAAGGGCCCAGGGATTTTAATCACGGTTGAAGCTTCAAAAATAAGGAACATCGACAGCCAGCCTCGTCATTGCAACGTTCGTGACTCATGCTGCACTAGTAACACAGTGTTAGCATTTGAAGAACCGCAAATGACAGGTTGCGGAGAAAACGGGATATCCGGGGTAACGTTACACGTACGCCCACCGTACAGCACTGTAACTGTACAGCACAGCACATGTAACCAGTGTGCAGTACTGCAACGAGCATGAAAATGCCATGTAGAATAACCCAACATATGCCGTAGTGTGAATGGGTAATACGCCACAATCGAGAATCTCAGTGACTTTGAATGAAAATCAGCCGACTCGTTTTGCTCGAGCTGACCGGCCGACTTGAGTCCCGGTAGACTCAGTTGAACCTCTAGGTACAGGCAGTGCCGTGAAACCTCAAGCCCCGGTCCCAACCTGATGTATCCCACCGATTTCATCATCGCTGTCCCAGGTTGCGTACCAGACTATAACTCAGACCATGGCTGACAATGTAATTTGGATACACCGGCTGGCAGAACTTCCTGAATCAGGAATAGCGGTGGATGAGGAACACAGACAAAGAGAACATAGGGAGAGAGGTAACCATAAAAGTCAACTCCGAGCGTTCCCATGCCCCCTTCCCTCTATCCTGGCATGCCTGCCAACTCCCTCCCCCATATGATTAATGCCATCATTCATTTTCCATTAGGTTAATAAAAAGTAGACAGCCGGTAAACCGCTGTCCAAAGCACAATATTGCCTGAATTATAAGGGTTTCGTTTTGAGTTATTAACCGCTTTATACAAACAGTGGAAGGACATCTGGGTTTGATAGAGCCTGAGCTTCTAATAGCCCATTCAGTCTAAGTGACGGCCTGGGAGCTGGATCTACTTACAGGTGGTGCTGCGGGGAGCCACACGTGTTCACGTGTCTCGACCCCACTAGGCATGAGTTCGGGAAGTGGCACTGCACTGTTCACCCTCTGGCAGACTTACTCCACCTTGAGGTTGGGGGGCAGAAACCTCAAGGCTGACCCAGAGGAGGAGCAGACTATGACCTTCGTCATCCCCATTGTAGATGCCAGTAGCAGCATGTGTCCTTGAGTACAAAGTGCAGTTTTGCCCATGAACACTGATCCTGAATCAGTCTACACGAGGCCACGCGACTGGTCTCAAACTTGTGTCTTCTAAGTTGTTATATTTGGTCACATTCAGTATTAACTGAATGAGTAACCAAAGTAACCAAATAACTTAAAGGAGGCTTTCTTTTCCGGCGAATTCCATCTCAGCAGCCGTGCAACTGAGGAGCCCGAAAAAGGGCTAAACATTTGGCTCGTGGATTTAAGAGGCTCCCTAAAAATTCGACTCCCGGTGACTACTCTGAGCACTTATTGAGAGTAACTACTACGAGTAGCTGTTGTTGGACGTGACCATCTTTAGAGGAGGCCCTTGGGAAGAGCCCCCAAACATGAAGTCACAAATGAAAGACGGCAGAAGACCGTATCATTGCCAGGTGCATCAAATATTTACAGTAATTCGCTCACTACACTCTCGCCGTGATTAAAGGCCAACAGCTGAGACGGCGCTTACTTGAGTGGATACGACGCCGTCGTGACGCTCAAAGCACCTTACGTGCGTCAAACTGCATAACCCAATAAGGAAAGTGACCCGACATTACGGTCCGGAGGCCTTCTTGGTCATACTTCCCTCTGGCACCAACGAGTTAGAGGCATAGCACACGACACGAGATGAAGGATAGTGCTATGTGCGTTCGGCTCGGGGAGATGAGGGGAGAATATGAATCAGAGCCAGATGGATACAGCAATGGAGGGAGAGGCGGAACATCTAGTTGACCTCCTTGCTACATCCAAGTCTGTCTTGTTCACCCGGAGATTTGCAGAACGTATGGCTGGTTACGGGGCCGTTCTCGTGTTCCTCTGCGTCAATCTACACATCCGCGTGTGCGTCTGTGCGTGTTGCCCGTGTCTGCCGTGTGTTCAGCTCACCCCCCGCACCTGTCTATTCATTTATCCCTGGCTCTTCAGAAAGGACCCGTCATCCGCAGGGAGTCCAAGAGCAGTAATTCCATCTTAAATGCTTCTGGCTGCCACCCAGGGTCCTATGCGTCATTGGAAGCTTACCGGCCACATGGGGGTCTGCTTCTCCCGGTGCGGAACACAGCGACGCAATTATGGCTATATGAATGATAAGGCTCCACGGTCTAGTATACAAACAAAAGCCCACCAAACCATTCAATAGCCTATTGTTGCTATCCAGGGTACTGACCTCCCCAATCAGAAATATCCAGCTAACCCATTAAATTATGGCCTTACGTACCCACCAATGGCACAGATCTTCGCCACGCGTCACACAGTCCAGCGAGATCCGCTAACGTTCCAGAGCGTCACCCACAGCCGTCTGCACGGAGTAGGCTCTCCGGAGAAAAAGACCCCCGGCTACCGGCCCGCCACCGGCACCGGGGCTCCTGCACTCGACAGTGCAACACCGGGCAGTAAACAGGGAAAGCCAGGCAACTAGCTAGGCAACTAGTCCAAACATCTGGGCAGCTGTGGAGGGGGTGTTACAGAGAGCCAAGTCTTACACCAAACCAGGTATGGCAAAAATGGGGGAAAATGCGAGTCAAAATCAGATCAAGCTGAACATTATAAAAATTTTATGAATTTCTTTTCTTTAAGGGGAAAAAAAGCAAAGGGTATTCCTATAAAAATTCCTATATACATTATGTGTTCAAGTATTTGTCGTTCTACACTCTGATAAAACCCGCTTTTAAAGACCTTACATCGTGAAGCCATTCTGGCCAACGTTTTGAAAAGGTGCATTCAGACTCCCAGATTCACTCGGCACGTAGAAGAGCTTATTCTGGTGTGAGGTGAATTAACCACAGAAGCACAGAAGTTTGAGTCACACATTTCCAGTAAACCCAGACTCGTTGTCTGAATTGCCCAATCCCATCCAGCTTTTTCCTGGGGCGCCCAATCCAACTCAAAAACAAGTGGTGATCGGGTGACGGCTCTGGCCTTCTCTTCAGCCAAGATTCCGAAACACATCGCCTCACGTCGCAGGACACAATTCCAAAGCCGTCCGTCGACCTTTGGCCTAGGGTGTTCCGGTACGCCGATGAGTACGCGTTTGTTCGAACCTGGGGCTGTTATGAGCAAGGCTTATGCAGCAGTCCAGTAAGAGTTTGTTCCTCCGGTTTCCCAGTCACACTGGTCCAAGTACCTGTCATAAAAGTAACGATAAGAGCCCTCCTGCAAACAACAACAGAGTGAGAAGTTGTCTCCAGAAAAAATAGGCACTCGAGGCATTGCTTGCTTAGGAATCTCCTGAGTCACCTGAAAGGTACCAACGATCCAGAATGGTTGCAGGAAAGACGGTCACAGAGGCAGAAGCTTGTGCGTCGGAAGAGTCTGTAGAGGCCGTGGAGAGAGACAGGGCAGCCCCAAAGACGTTTGGGCAAACAGTCTGATGCCCCAGCTGAGGGAGGTGGGACCTTGATCTAGCTAAGTTCAGCAAGAGTAGAGACCCGGTAGTCAAGACTGGAGATACTACCAAGTGAGAAACTTCTTAATCCAGTGCCTATGCCCTCTCATCAGCAGACAGATACCAATTATCACTAGAGACCGACCGATAAATCGGTGTGCCGATATAATCGGCCGATATGAGCTATTTGCAGATAAATCGGTATCTGCGTTTATAATGGCCGAGAAATAGCAATTTAAAAAAGAACAGAGACGGAAGATGGATTCTTCAACCGCGGTGTGAGTGTTGTCGTTGCATAGCTTGCCCACCAAGCCATGCCTGCTTTGCTGCGGTGACGTGAAAGACACGGTAGTGGTAAATTTAACCTTACGCTAGTTGAGTGGTGTAGCGCAGTTGACAAACTTGAATGTAGATTTATTTATGAAACAATGTGGAGGTTCTAGCAAACTGTGCAATCATTCCTCCTTAACTCGTAACTTTCAAATCATATCTGGTGACATAAAGCAGCTTATAACGCTGCCCATTGCTAAATTAGGCTACCCACAAAGCTAGCTAATTCCACGTTTATCAGTTGAAGACCACGAACGCTATAGTTAAACTATAGTCTTTAACTTATTCTGCTTTGGGTCAGTTAGTTTGTAATAGTTGTGATAGTTTTTAAAAGCTCAAACGGAATACAAATGGTCCATATAGCCTAAACACCTCAAATAATGGTAAATATATATGTAACGCGCAATATTACAGTCCATGCATTGGATTGGTGCATTATTAAACCAGGACACACAAATAAACGTGAACTTACGAGTCTCTAACTAGCATGCTCGGTAGGCAAAGGCTAATGTTAGTGTGAAATCCCAAAGTTGCAAATCCTCGTTACAGAAAGTCGTAGTAAAGGGATAAACCAGATGTGGATAGTGCTGCACTGAACATACTCATTGTGATAGATTAGGTGTAAGATACCAACGACTTCACAACGGAAAAAATACATTATTTTTGCATAGGAAGGAGAACCCGGTTCATTTCCGATGTTTTATTAAACTTTTTCGTATTTTTATACATAGCAGTCTTATTTATCAAAACTAATTTATTTTCAAGTACTGTTCAAATACTGTTCATGTCAATAAAACAAGTTGAATTTCAAACTGCATTATCTTGGTGAGGACTCAAAAAAAAAAAAAACTACACAAAAACTTCGTTTATGCTATGGGTTTCTGGTGAGGAAAAAAAGAATAATCGGCCGATGCATAGACATATCGGGTTTTAAAAAAAAAAAAAAAAATCATCAAATATCGATCTTAGAAATCCTGTATCGGAAACACGCAACACACACTGAGCAGAGACGGGATTCGAACCCCCGGCCCTGGAGGTATGTGGTGATAATAGGTGCTGTGGTAGCCACTGAGCTGCCATGTAATAAAGTACAGAATCCTTCTGTTATCCAGATCGTCTGTTTGATTTAAACTCCAAATCACAAACATACCCTCGGAGTATTTTTTTTACAGTATATCATTTAAGCGATACCTTTTCATAACCGTTTAACCTTTCTTCATTTAGCAGTTTATTAATAGATCTTTCATGTCATCTATAAATTTTAGCATGGCAGGGGGCACTGTTGTCTTATACATTCATAGAGGTTTGAATGGCACCTCCACTTTGTGTACGTGGAATTCGCATGCTCTCCCCATGCTTTGCAGGTTTTCTACAGGTACTCCAACTTCAGCAGTACAGAGACATGCAGTCTAGGCTAACTAGCATGTCTGATTCCCCGTCGTACATGATTGCATGTGCTCGGTGATGGCATGGCGTGTTGCGCAGATCGGCTCGATGCCCCTCCATGGCCCTAACCAAGATAAATGTTAGAAGGTAGTGGGTCGGATTAAGGCCACGAGCTTGTGATTTTCTGCTCTTCTGCGGTACCCTTCAACAAGGTACTCATCATGGATCGTTTCGGTAGATGTCCGTCAGGATGAAGGGGTTCAATTCTTACAATTGTTGCTGGATCAAAGATAAAGCAACAGAGCAGTAATTACTTTATACCGTTTCTATAACTGACACCCAGAAAAACTTTTACAGCACTATCATTATGATGCTTTCCTAACAGATGCTGTTTTACGGCAACTTAAAACAAAACACGACTAATATCATGATATTATATCGTTTCATCTTATTTTATGTTATGATATTACGTATATCACGTTTCAGCCAGTCTTATATCATGATGTCATATTTCAGGTAGTTTTCTTTTGTTAGCCATCTCATGTAGCCGAGACGAAAGATCACCTACACTCGCACTTACGTGAGTCTGAAAGATAGCCCAATAAATTTATGGGCCATAAGCTGGATGTCAAGGGTCTGTTAACTAATCCCGTTGTTTATAACATGTAGAGCAGTCTTCCAGCTGGATCGGTACGATTACGTTCACGATTCTATTTCCAAGCAACTTCCAAACAAGAGAACTCTGTCGTGATTTCCAGGGGACGATTAATCACGTTTTAAAAATGGATGTAAATCCTTAGGAAAATAATAATAGTCAATAAAAGCTATCCACGTCCACAATTATTTATACTGCTTTTGCAGAAAACTCAGCCCTCATTTAGAACGGTTTGTGTGTCTGTACGCATGAACCCTTACGTGTGAAACAATGTAGGCCACACTAACGCCTTTCCAGATTTCCAAAGACACGAAACTCTGTGAGAGATGTTCCTCACGTTCCGTGCAGGAAAACTCGTTTAACCTCATTTCTGATGCCCTCCATTATCAGCACTCCAAATGGTGATTCAGAAATCATAAAACAGATACATACATGAAATATAAAAAATACGTATACAAACATCAAGGTCGATCACAAAGTCAGGCACGGTGGCTCAGAGAAGACCAAAAGACGATTTCAAAAACCATTCATCACTTTTTGTTCTTCTGTGATTGCCAGTTGCAATCGAACAAACGATAGTCCTTGATAAGGCCCTTTGGAAAACTCATCTCCACGGCAACCCACACTGGGCCCCTCAGCCAGTGCTTGGACAATTAACAAAATCTCCCTGCTGCAGGAGAAGGCAGCAATAACTCGACATCATCGCAAGCCTGGCTGGGGGCGGCAGCCAAATTTCCATGATGCCGTAAGCTTTGAAGGTGTGGGCCAGATGACCCAGAAGACCCTGAAGCCCCGGGTCCACGGGGAGGAGGAAACGCATCGGGGCCCTCTTGCCCGTGCGATGGCTTTAACAGGATCCAGACACAGCGGGTCTGTGCGAGTCCAACAGCTGACAGAGCTAACAAACGGCACAGTCGTGTGCGACTTCAGCAGCAGGTTCCCATCAAAGCTAATTCCCCCGTTTGCCCACACCCCACTGCAGCACACGCACCCGGCTATGCTAGACATACAGCAGGTGCCCCGCTCTCTGCGGTCTGAGAGTGTATCTGGTGCCCTTTCTACCCCAGACTATACACATAGCTACTCCAAACATATGGCGGTTTCCCCCTCCACCGTATCCCGACTACATGGCCACGCTAATGTCATTGCAGCAAATATTAGGTACCCCTCTTCGTCGTATTCTACATAAATGGCAACGTTAAAGTCACTGAATCAGAATCAGAATATCTTTATTGTCATTGTAACGAGTACAACGAAATTAAGTGCAGTCCCTGTGTCAGAGAGGTATGTACATGAAAATAAATAAGGAGAAATATATAAATAAGGAAATATAAAATATGAGAGCTAGCATATGTACACTAAATACCAAAATATGAATTGTAGTCTAAAATGAGGCAGCCTCGATATTGGTTCATTTCACTAGGATCCCAGCCTCCATCAGGTTACAATAAGCATGGGCATTAGGGTCGGTAGGGTGGGAACGGGAGTGAAAAAGAGCCACGTGGTCAACTGCCTGATGCACTGGTTGCTTAGCAATGATGCGGTGAAAGGAAAGCTCTGCGGGGGAGAGGTAAAAAGATCTCGAGGCAGGTAGATACAGCAACACTGGGCGAGGTAGCAGCGGAATAGCTGCACTTTCTTCAGCGCTCGGGTCTCCTGCTTTCAGGTCTTTTGTATTTATGCCACAAAGGCCCACATATTCCGACTCGTAAGTCTGAATCACTATTTTCAGTTAGATGCTCTCATACGCTCCAGCTGCCAAACGCAAGTCAAACAGCTTAAATGCACAGCAGCCAGAATAATCCGAACAGGGTACTAGATCCACACTCGACCTGATATGACAGCTGGCATCTAGGAGACCCTGTGCTGCAAATCACAGACAAACTGCGTGCTTCTACTGTCAATCGGGGTAAACTTGCTCTTTAGCTCGCCATCTTGAGGTTTCCGTCCATAGTTCTCGGTAGTGATGGGACAAACTTAGGCTTCAAAAACTATGGTGGAAGAGTATATCCTGGATTACCATTCAATTGATGCTGGCTATACTACTACCCATTATGGATTCTGAAGCCTCATTTAGCACCAACATTGACTGGTTAGTTCAGGATACTCCCACCCACCACGAGTTTTGAAGTCTCATTTGTCCCATCGCTAGCTTAAAAAGATTTGACCACTAAGGAATCCTAAAGAAGACTCTGTCTCCTTCGGTGCAATCGAGGGCCAAAATAATGTCTAAAGTGTTTTTAATAAGTAAACAGCCCTAAAGAACACAGCGCTGGTCATAATAAGAAAAGGCCAGCTTGACAATACTTCAGTTCTGGGGCCTGGCTTGCAATCTTAAGGTAATTAGTGGAGATGGGGACCCACTGTGGCCTCAGAGAAAACGGATCATAGTGCATGTTGAATCTGTGGCCCGCTGGTTTCTTGCCCGCTCCGTCTCTGCATGCAAAGGAAGATAAATAAAACCCAAAAAGCGGGGTGAAATACAGAACCCATTTCCGGCCGGTGCTGGGCAGCACCGCGCCATATTTCTGCGAGTTTTATTGGACGGACAGTAAAATGTCAGCATAGTGCTGAGTGCCGCTTTTATCTACTGATCCATTCACAGGCTATTCCTCTCATCCCTAAAATAGCGAGTGCCTATCAATCCATCAGCCTACTCCGTCCACATGTGGTAGAGAGATACAATTGGGCCAGAATGGGTGCACTATCGCCCGCCCAATCACAGCATCAGACAAACACCACAGACCAATTAAAAAGCTTTTCTATGCAGCCCAAGAGTTTCCATCCCTCTGACTGACAGGTGTCAGGGGTTAGTCTCAGAGGAGTTCTGAGACTGTGCTATCAACCTGCTGCCCTGTAAGGTGTCTAAACACACTTTGTTTGGCCAAAGGGTAAAATGGGATCGATATTAATGATAAACCCGCAGAACAGATTTTCATAGCCATCAACTTTCCATGCATAGATTTCTACCGCAGAATGTGCAGGACCGTACCAGTAGTCTTTTAGAGATGCTTTGATAAAATGAACTCAAATCTAGGTGAGTCCAACAGTAAGGAGCTGGGTTTGTGGAAAAGAGCATCAGAAAATGCTGAATGTGGTACTAGGAGTATGCACTGTTATGAATACAGATAATATTGAGGATAGATGGTATTAGGAATGCACAGTTCTAGAGGTAGTCTGTGGAGCAAAAAAAAAAAAAAAGACTTTTTACTATTATGTCAGGTCAGTAAGTCGATTTAAATCGTTTTTCTTGCTTTTCAGCAACTTTGGTACAGTAAAAAAAATAAAAATAAAAAGATTTAGTTTGGGTGTGACCATGCGTGTCAGTCGCTGCCTTTGATTGGAAGAGGAGGCTGTCTGTTAAGAGCAAACCAAGGAAGGAAGGAGAGCAGGGACACAAGCCCTGATCAAAAACATTTTTCGCTACAGATGCCCTGCTTTGATGCCGATTAAATCCACATAGCCCTGTCCAATGAAGAACATTATTCAGGCTGATTAAGCTCCGATTTAGATCAAAATTAGCCACGTTGTGGTAATTACCCACGCTCTTGCTTGCAGGATGGCGAACATTTTCTGCTGTTTACATTTATGTTGCAGTGGTCTGATTACCATGGCTGAAAGCCTACTCAGGAAAGACTGGTCAGTGATTGCACAGTCTACGTACAACACTCCCAGGTAATAACAGCACGAGAAGTCGAAAAGTGACAAGGACAACAGAAAGAACTCGGGAAAGAACAATAGAACAGCTGGAAAAATAACTGCGTTTTGGTATGAGAACTGGGATGCTTGACTTAGGTGACAATGTTAAAATTGGATGCTGTGGTTCCCTCCATCAATGAGATGCAGATATTCACTAAAGACGGGATCAAATGCTTATCGGACAGGCCAAAATCATACATGGCTGAAACACTGTTCTGGAGATCCATGGAACATATCTCCCAAGTAAGCCCCAGATTTACAACTAGCTCACCTTTCCCCCAAGTTACAAGCATTTTAAATGGCCAAACTGATCTCAGGTCAGTTAGTGGTGTGCAAAGATAGACACGTGGATATTGAATACGAAAAGGATCCGTAAAGGAATGTCCAAAACACTTTGATTAATTACTGAAGTCTTCCTTGTCCAGCTGACACGTCGCTGCCACTGTGGGAGAAAAGAGAAGTGTAAAGGACATGAAGGAAAAGTGGAAAAAGAAAAGCTATGTTAAGCCACATTGCCCTGGAAGGCTAATTAACATGAAGGTAATAATCTCTGAAATATAGCCTTCCTGCCATGATTAATTACCTGCATAGAGCAATTAAGAGTTATTCCCTGATCTAATACAGCCATCCAGGGTGGGACGAGATTCAGTATGTGTAGGAACAACATCCGAGTAAAAGGCAGGGCTCGGGGTCCAGAATAAATCCCTTAACGAAATCCAGAGTAAAACCAGAACTGTCGCTGTGACTATACAGTAAAGTCTGACTTGTCATGTTTTGCCCGGAGTAACGTCAGGCAACAATACTCCAGACATTCACACAAAAGAGGCAGCAGAAACAGACAACCCCTTCATCAAGGGGGAATGAAGAGGATGTGTAAGCAGAATGGCAACAAGTTAATTAACTCCATTAAGGACTACAAAGAATGAAAGCCAAACAGGCTGGAGGCCAGGAGGCCTGATACAAAAACTTCACATTTCCAGCGATGTGTTCTACAAAACTGCGGAAAGAGAGAAAACAAAACGGGGTGGGTGGACATTAACAACACGATGCCATCCTGCAAAAAGCAGACCGTCTTCGTTTCTGACACAGTGCTGTCAATACATTTCTATAGATGCCCGACACAATGTTTCAGAATCCCGATGGCCTGCATAGATGTAAAGAATCAGCGTGGGAGCTAGCGTGCTTCAGCCATCGATCTAAAGAGGAGAAGGCCTTGGTTTAGGCAACATATTTTAACGATGATCATTCTCTCTGCGGGCATCGTCCATCTGTAGCCGGTGCTATGAAGCTGATAGCAGGGCAAATCGAGATATTCCACGGCATTTGTTTGCACCGACGCTAGCAGCTATACGTCTACGCTCCCGGAAGAAGCGGAGGGTATGGGAAACCGTTGTAATATAGTTTAGAATTGTCTGAAGGTACATCCTTTTGCTGGGCTTTTAAAAGTTTCCATGGAAAATGCACTGAAAGAGCTGAAGCTCGAGTGCAGTCTCAATGAGACGTCGTTCGTGTTATGAGAGCGCACATGCGTGTTACGATTCAAACCTGTTTACTGTCACCGTTGCAATGGCAACTCCTCTCGGTTACTGACTAGACCTAAAATCTCAACTGTTTTCTTTGCATTGACCACAGCCAAGGAAAGCAAGTGGAAAAAGAATAAATCCTAGAAGCTTTAGCTTTAGAGTGTGCTGGGATGTTTTCCATTCACCGTGGCTCTTTCCAGAGATGTGCAGATAGCTCTTTCCACATTTCCACTTTGTGAGCTAATCACACCACAATCAGCCCTGTTCTGATCATGACTCATCTCGAGACAGGAGAAGCAGTGCTGGTAGAGAGGCGACCTACCGCCCACCATGTTACCTCACTGCAGTGGTCTGCATGACGGCACCACCTAGGGGTGTCATGCCACCGGCATCTACTCACTCTGCCGGCCTTTCAATCACAATGGGCGTGTCGGAGCTCCCAAAACCAAACATCCATAAGCCTCCTCAAAAACAGACAGGAAGTAGAAGACACCTGTACAGGACGGCCATCAAGAACTGAACATCACTAAGCCTCTTTGAAAACAGAAGGAAAGGAAGTGGAAAGAAACCGGTACAGAATGGCCATTGAAAATCCCACAAATAAGGAACAAGAGAAACAAAGTCGGTGATTACTGTTTTCATCTAGAAGTTTGCATAGCATTTGAGATGCGGTGAGGTACGGTGGTCCTTATCCGGGCATGGAGGGGGGTGATTGAAGGAAACTGAGGATGTTGTGGAGACATCAAAGAAAAGACATCATCGTGTAAACAGAAACCATGCTGGATGTCTTCGATGAAAGTCTACCAGCTCTTGAACCGTGTCCTTCGCGTCTTCCTGGTTTTCACCTATACTTATCCGTTTCCATCTCGGTTCAAGGCCATCCGTTCTCATTTGTGTGATTCGCGAGTCGTGCTGTCATGTAGCCCCATTAAGGACAGTTCTGTGAAAGCCAGTTCAGAGAGTCTGTCCATTCAGAGAGACAGGATGCACGAGCTGACCTCTGTGTTTCAGCCACAGATAACAGGAGATGCGAAAGATCAGTTCATTTCATGCATTCTCCTGTGATCAACGTTGAAATTCTGACTCGGTACCTTGACTGACCAAGTCATTTTTTGTGAACTGTTCAACACAGGGATAAGCCCAGCCAACAACCCGTGACGCATTTTTAAAAAATAGAAAAAACCCTTCGATCTACCCAATATCTCAACGCTACATGCCAGGAGTTAATCCCCATAAAGGGGAAGAGCTGTTCATTTCGTTCACCTCCCAATTTAGCAGAAGCTCTCTCGTGTATTTCTCTCACTCCCCCTCCCTTTCCATTTCAAGAATCTGATTCATGTTGGCAAGACATGGCCAGGGAATGACTCAACAAAAGAAGATACGGTGGGGATACACCCCAAACTAGAGATGGGACAATCCTGGCTATACTCCCACCCACCACAGGTTTTGAAGCCTCATTTAGCACCAGCAGTGATTGGTTAGGTCAGGATAGTCCCACCCACCACAGGTTTTGAGGCCTCATTTGTTCCATCTCTACCCAGAAACCTCTTCTGTGAGAGCACCAGTGTGCTACTCAGAGCGACAATACCAGCCAGATGACCCAAGTACCTCAACCAGTCCGGGCGGTAATGAGACAGCCGAAACACCAGGCCATTTATCGTCCAAAATGGGTCACTTACATGTAGTCCACTCTGTTCCATTATCTCTATCTCTCTTTCTCTCTTCTCCACAAAACGTCTCCAGGTCAGACAAGGCCCGGTCTGGAAGAACGGCACCACCAAAGCGATGGCTAGCACATTGGCAAATTCTACCCGAACGTGACGGCGCCTCTATTTCGGGGGGATTCGGCTGCGTTGCACTAAAAATGCATTCATAACAACCGTGACCTTTAAGGCACGGTCCATATAATATGCAGGCCAGTGACTGAAGTGGTCCACGGATTCAAGTAACCGTGGTAGTTGGCCAAGAAAGAAATTCAAAGTCTTGTTAAAAGCTTGGTTCATTATATCACAGAACCGCAGCCATGCACTCATTCGTGCTAGAAATTAATAACTGTGGATTTTACACATGCAGCTCAGTACACACTACATATGTAATATTACATGATGCATAAATGACATGTTAAAAAGAAAGTTTAAATGAAACAATCGAGCCAATCAATCAAAAGTAACATGATTAGCTGCCAGGTATGTTAATAATGAATAAGAGCTTACAGCGAGGCATTTCCTCTGTGCCTCAGAAGTCAATGCTCCCCTACAGGGCCTGTGCCAAAAATGTAAAACTTCTGTCCGCCTCTGAGAGGCCCGAGTCCACAGCTGTTGGAGTCCTCAGCCAGTCAGGGTTGGCAACATTGGCGACTGCAAGTGTGAAGTCTTCAGTTCTGCTATGGCCTCTGTAACAAGCACACACACACACACACACACACACACACACACACACACACACACACACACACGGGACAACTTTACATCATGCTTATAATGCACCACAGCTAACTAGTGCTTATGGTACAGCTTTGTGAAATATAAAAGTGATTGTACTTCCAGGAATTCCGTTCATTACGCTCTCAAAGTGACCGTCTGTCATGTCCCGGACATGCAGTGACAGAGACGCGTGCAGATTCCAATGGGTGGAGGACAGATACAGCTCCCTTCCCACTGCATCTTTGGACAAAAGGGGCATGAAAGGGAGATGGGTTGGGAGCTTATCGCTGCACAGAGCTTGTTGCTAAGCAACCCCCACCCATTCCTTCTCACATTCCTGAGAAATCCATCTGGGCCTGTTTCTGAACACTCTCAGCCTTGTTCCAGGACAAAGCACTTGGCCAAAACAGGGACGGTAAAAAAGCACATAAATGGGCTTTTCCAGCTAGCTGAGGGCCTCATCTCATTGTTCTCTAAATGAACCCCCACTGTCTCGCCAGGCAGAGGAGTACGGGTACAGGAGACTGAACAGAACCTCAAGAGCGAGGATACGCGGATGTGCTACAGACCTGCTGTCAGCTCTTCGGTGCACTGGAGACATGTGACATGTGCTCACTTGCAGCTAATTCACTGCTCCCTAGGATTAAGCTAGCACACAATAAGGCAACCGGAGGCAGCCACACAGAAAATGACCAGTAATGCCTCCCATTCAACACATAATCCCATCTCGGAGAGCAGGCTCATTAGAATCTACTGAGTGGAGAGCGTCATTAACGCTCCTGGGAGCGGGATGCTCTCTTCCATAGTTACATGCAGCTGCGTTCAGCCTTGCTGCACCCAGGTCAGAGACTTCGATGGGTCTCTGCCCTTCCAAGATCAGTAAAAGTGCAACCTAGTGTTACCTTCAGGTTCCGCTAGGATGGTGAGCCTGAGTCTTGAACTTGCCTGAATCGCAGACCCAGGTGCATAACCCCGAGTGCTATTTCCTAGTAACGGGACAAATGAGCCTTCAAAACCCATGGCGGGTGGGAGTATCCGGAACTAACCAATCAATGCCGGCAATGAACGAGGTGTCAAAACCCATGGTGGGTTGAAGCTTTGACTGGTCAGTTCAGGATGCTATCGTCAAGGCCAAAAAACACCAAGACGAAATTGGGTTATATACCAGAAGATTTTGCTTCCCCTCCAGATCACTGAGGTACCGAAGACATCACAAAATCAGCCCAGGGTCCCATGCACATCCTGGTATTCGTGGACAATGCCACCCGGTTTCCTGAGGCTGGGTGCCTCCAAAAAGTGATTTGACGGGTCACCTCATCCGCATATGCGTTAACCTGCCTGCATTAATCCTCTCTGCCCTGTCATACGTTTCGGTATGTAAATGGCTCCACGGTAACCCTTGTCAACTTAACCCCATTTCCTATTCGGGCACCCGAGGCATCGTGGATGTCGCATCCCTATTATGAGAATGTGGAAGAATCTGTGGATGACTAAGCATTCCCATCGAGCTCTGTGGCAGCCAAGAGCTGCACCATTTCTTACAGACCTCCGTTCAAATTTGTCACATGACAGGGGGCCTCCTTTCAGAGCAATCCCGGTGCCTCCAGAATAGTGCTGAAGTTTGAACCCTTGTGGCTATAAACCCCATCTCTCATGCTTGTTACCTCCATACTTTTTAGACGTGTGGGAACTTATCTTAAAATATAGCTCCATGCTTACCATTTCTGAAATCTAGTAATGTTGCATAACATCTAGGTTATCAAGCAAGCTATCAATTGCTTTTTTGTGTTCATAGTCAAACACACAAACCAGCACTACAATGAAATATTACTTTCCATACTTTGATGAACATACAAACAGTCCAGGTTTCACTGAAAGATAAAAATCAAATTCACTTAATGTAATTTACTCAAATTAATGAGTACTCTTCTCTTGCTACTTGGGTTGACTGAAAAAGAAACTATACCATTAGACTTTCTTAACTTGAATTTGCAAATACAATGGCTTGTGTTTAATAATGACAGAAATGTAGAATACCAAATAAATATTTACATTATTAAGCTTTGACAGGAATGGTAAGGTACGTCATTGTTGTGTGAGTTCTTCAGACCCACAGTGCCCCAGTTCTTGGACCTCCCATTTCACCTCAAACCCCCATTGACCACAGATCGACTACCTTCTGTTCTTATGTGGCCACCTCTAAAGTTTTTACAGGGGCGTCACTGCATGAAGAAACAACAGGTGGTCTCGGTACAGTATATCACGTCAGCTTTGGACTCCCCCGGCTTCACTGTTGACTTACTCCCGAGCCTAACTCCGTACTATTACCTGTCAGCCACTCCTTTCATTTTCCCTCCATTTTCTCTCTCTCCCAATTTGGCACAAATTCAGACTGTTGTTCACCACCCATTATGTGTTGCTGCCTCATTGCTAATCAGTTTTAAGTCCAAAACTCAAGGTCAATCGGCAGTATATTTTTAATCCAAACCTTGACTGAGTTCTCTCTACTGACCTTTGTTATATTTCAGCTTAACATATATCTGTAGCCATTTTGTACCTGAATCTTTTTCTCCCTCCCCGTCTAGGAAAAAACACGGGTAGTAATGGCTATAGCTTTACATCACAGCCATTTCATAACCTATTGTGATAATTCAGAGTCTGGCGAAAAGCTGTACCTTGGCAGAATATCATCTTTATTTTAAGCTCTTTCAGAGTTATAGTGGCTGATATCAAGGTTTTTTTCAATTCATTAGTGCCACTCAGCACACTGTGGCACTCCGAGAGAACGTCACGCCCCTCGACCGCCAGGTTCTCGGCGCCACAGCCGTAGCTCCTTTAATAGCGGACCGCATTCCAGCTCAATGAGAATGCGGAAGTAGTCGCAGCTGGTGCCGGTAAATTATCGCCCATCCGGGAGCTGAAAAAGGGAGAGCAAGCTGAGGGAACATTAGGTTTGCGACCTAGGGGATGCCACGCCCCCTGATCGCCAGGTTGTCAACGCTATAGCCTGCGGCTCTCTTAATTGTAGACCGCAACCCTTTAAACGTGTGGGAAGAGCGGAACTAATGGTCTCCTTTTCAGCTCCAACGTGGCCGAAAGCTGCAAAAGGAGGAAACTGAATCGGGGAGAAGAGACACCCGTTGGGGTCTTGCTGGATGAGCCACCGGGGAAGGCTGGACTTTAAGAGATATGGAAGGACATAGCCAGCCGCCATGGGGAACAACCATCCATGGGACTGGGTGAGCCCCAAGTAGTCCCCCCTGTATGTGGTGTCTGTCCCACTAAGTACAAATGAAGAAAGCTGTCTTTGGGACCTGCACACTCAGCGTTGGTGGGCCATGTAATAAACCCATGACACCACTTAAGAGGAGAAAGTCCAGAGGTCGCGGTTCAGCTGTTTCTCAACCTACCATGATTGCCCAATGTATCTATTTCTGACAATTACAAATATGTGTTTTTTTTTACTTTGACTTGCACCAGACAACAGAAATTGGTGCGTAGATATTCTGGCATTCAAAATTAAAAAGAAATTAACCTATGCGGCTAATCTAAAACCATAAATCATTTCATTAGCAGACCATTTTCTTGATAATCACAACCACCAAAACATTTTTATGAGATGCAAACTTTACAATGACCCTCCGCAAAGAAATTCAGCGGGGGGAAATGTCTGCTGTACCACCATTAACACGTTGAAAGGTGTAAACAGGGTATATAGATTATGTGTGAATCGAAATGTTGTGTCCGTTTGAAGGTTTTTACTGCTTTTACTAGTTGAAGGCATTCTGTTTCCTATACAAGTAATTAGGCTTATTGTAAATTAATTAATATACCTTAGTTGTACTGCCATCCATTCATCCATCTGCTTATGCAGTTCAGGATCGGTTTATAATAATAATATGCCAAACAAAAAATTACTGGGTAGAGCCAAACTCCAAAGACAGAAAACAGCGGAGAACACAGCTGAGATTTGCAGAGCATCATATCTAAAACACGCACACGCACGCACACACACACACACACACAGGTTGGGCTGTAAATAAAACACCACCACACACTAAAACAGGACCGCAGGACACTTGTCCTCTGTGCTCAATTGGGCACAGGTGACCCAAACTCTGTCCCCAGCGAATAAACACCTGCAGCAAAGCACAAGTAAAATGGCAGTCTCACGTTTCGCTGCTGAGCCAACCCAGAGCAAATTAGTTCTGTTTTTGCAACTCCAGAAGGAAATGTGTCTACGTCCCAGTCAGAACATTACACAAAGCCCAAATGAGTAATAAGACAGAAGTGAAAGTGACTGACGGGGAAAGAATCACAGACAGCCCGTTCCTGTTGTCCACATTCTCCACTGTCTGGCTGTCTACTCACGACTACGACTTACGATCACTTCATTCATGCGCAGCTCAAATACAGCAAAACATACTACATAAATGTCTCCTTTTCCCCCTCAAGTACACATTTAATACACAGCACACAACATCAGCCTGCAAGATTAGCAGGGTTTAATAGTGGATTTAGTTTGATCTCCCGGGAGGAATCTGCTGTGCCCATGAGGAAAGTGATCCCGGGGGGGGGGGGGGCCCATCCATATTTACAAAGTGTAAGAAATGCATAATTTGAATTAGCGAAAACAGAAGAAAAATGTGACCCTTCGTTGTAAACAAAGCTACATGCATCAAGGTCTACTCAAAGGAACTGGTCTTAATTTAGTTAAAGAGAACATGTCCACGGTACAGGGCATACAGATAGAAGGAG
Organism: Gymnarchus niloticus; assembly: GCA_009936485.2. Lineage (NCBI taxonomy): Eukaryota > Metazoa > Chordata > Actinopteri > Osteoglossiformes > Gymnarchidae > Gymnarchus > Gymnarchus niloticus. The sequence continues at coordinate 6,459,483 of JAACJT020000052.1, forward strand.
GAGCAATTTGAATTTCCCAGCTCACTGATACATTGCAGGTATTTTCCCATGCCTGCCGTATGTCTGAAGGGGGGATTTATTCAAAGGTCAGCTGTAAAGCCATTTGGAGCCACTGGTTTATTTGGATTTACTTTTCAGCCGTGGTCTTCCTGAATCATCCCTGCCTTTGGTCACCCCCTAAAGGCCACTGGGTCTTCTGTCTGCCAACAGCGCTCAGCTGTATCGCACTTGCGTTCTTCAGTGTGTAAAACACGATGCCTTAGGATGAGCTGAGATGAGCGAGAAGCCTCGGTCAGGTACCGGATGAGTCGCCAGTGCAGCTGGAACGGGTCCGTCTGCCAATCAACAACCACTGATCACTAGTTCTAAACAGCCATCGGGAATAAATAGAAAACATTACGATCACTCTGTGAAAATTAGACACAACACACTATTTCTGGCCCCAGTATCAGTCACTCGATTGATAAAATATTAAAGGACGAGGCTCAGACGGAAAAAAAAAGAAAAAAAAGACATGAATTATGTATGGCCTCATTAGCACAGACATTAAACCTGGGAAAGAGGAGAGAAGAAGTGGGACAAGCTTCCAAGTCAGCAAGGCGGGGCTGGGTGGACCTTACTGACCAATCATGAAGGTGGGCGGAGTGAATGTCCCACGTAACCGGAGATCATGAACATTGGGGGAATGGCACACCAGCGATGAGGGCTGCATAGGGCCCTCGATCTACTTGCATTGCTCCTGTTTAGCTGGGCAGTCATCTATTTCTTCCTAAATTTAAGCTGGTCTCAATCAGGTAAAGGCTTTGATTTTTGCTTTGTCTATACATCCATCCTCCAATTTCTTATACTGGTCACAGATGGGGGGGGGGGGTTGGGACTGAAGCCAATCGCAGGCAGTAGAGGACACAAAGGAGGGATACCCTCGGGATGATATGTATCTACATTAGACTGCGTAACGGGAAAAGCCTCAGACTAGTCATGAAAAAATTAGGGTGTGACAATGCAGTGACAAATCACTTCATCGGCAAAATTCAAATGTAAAACAGAGTTGCAACGGTAAAACTCAACGCTGGGGAATCGTAACACAGACTACAAAAAACAGCCAAAACAATGATGGATGATGCTGGTAATGATTATTATGACAATACGCAGCTTCTGCTTCAGCACTACTGCAGCACCCACTGGACTCAATTTAAAACCCTACCAGTGAATTAGACCAATCAGGGCCAGCTGGGTTTCATTAATTAAAGAGCCTGTGACTAGTGATCAATTGCCATGGAAACACCAAAGCTCACCCAAACCCAGCTCCCATGCTGTCGCTGCACTTCCCGCTGGCTCGCAAAGGATGAAACAATAAAAGGGCAACGGTGCAACCTAAAGAGCAGATGTTGCCGAGGAAAATGCTGCACTGCCACGAAATATCACTTTCGTTTCCGTGCCGTGGATGCAACTCCAACCAAAGCCATCGAAGGAAGTTCAGCATTGAGACTTCTGGTTAATTAGCAGGTAGACTAAGGAACCACACACACACACACACACGAAGAACAGGAGCCACCACCACCTGATCAGGGACCCCCCTAATGCCACCACCCCCGATTTTCCCCTACCCGTCTTCTAAATCTTTTTCTCCACCAGTCACCAAGTATTGAATGGAACCAGCCCTAACTGTCATCTAATAATAAACCTAACTGGCTTTAATATTATCATTTATATGTGTTTAACTCAGGGGGGAAAGGTCCAATTGACAATTAAATGGGACCCTCAAGAAGGGACTTGCTCCCACCACACAGCACTCTTCCAATGGTGCCTCTTCACAGGGAAGGAGTTGTACTGCAGTGTATTTTACACACTATAAAAAACTGACAAGCATTGCTGCATTCATGTTCAGGCCTGAGACGGAGCAGTAACCCTGGGCTATTAGGCAGTGCCTAAGTATTTCCGTGGAATCCCAGCTGAACTACTCAAAATCCTAAAAGATGATGCTGTTAAAGTACTCCACTCAATATGTCAGCAAATAT
>JAACJT020000052.1:6461600-6520913 GCA_009936485.2 Gymnarchus niloticus
GTGTGTCCGAGCCAGAAGGCCCACAAACACAAGTGACTTACTGCAGTTCTGTCAGCAGGAACGGACAAACATTACAGTGACGTCTTATGAGAAGCAAATGTGTACATAAACTTTTGACCCACTGAAAATGTATGGTAATGTATGGTACCATACAGGAAATGTATGGTAACATGACACGTGGAGTTGCGAAACATTGATTCTTAAAGTCTTCAGCACAGGTATATGTAAGGTATTGGGTTCAACTGAGGTATTAATATTATTCTGGAGGGGGGACAAGTGTGGGGTTTGGAGAGGAGAGCCAAACATCTACTGACTGTTAGAGAAGGCACCGCTTTCTTAATTTAACGCCATACCTGACGAGAGCGTCGCTTAGCTCTCAGTCCACACACATCAGCGCAGGAGGTTCTCCCGGTCAATCTAGCTTCTTCAGTCACACAGATAGTGAACCCAGTTCTCCATTCATTCATTCATTCATTCTTTTTTTTTTTTTAAACCATTTACCCACTGCGGGCTCACACCAAGCCTGGAGCCTAGCTCAAGAAACACATGGTAGTCTGTCACAAGGAGCATGTGCACGTACACACACACACACACACACACACACACACACACACACACACACACACACACTCTCTCTCTCTCTAAACACTACGGACACAAATTCACCAAAACAGCAGGGCTTTAGACTGTGGGAGGAAAGCGACATTAACACAGGGGAACACATGGAAACTTAAGCTCCGCTGAGCCATCACACCCCCCAGGAATCCAGCCTTGTCTCACCGCGACGACCTGCCACACGAAATTCCGTGCCCGACAGACTGGACAGACCGGGCAACGCCACGTAACAAGCAGACACCAAACGTGAGTTTCGCTCATGACCTTTTTTCCGCCCGATTTTTGCCTTCCGCATGTCCTTTGATGGTCTCTGTCCTCACGTGGGAAAATGTCATATCCCTCAGAATGCTGTGGGACCTCGTGGTTTTGTGGAGACGCAACGATTAGCCCTCTGACCCTCCGGGCCGTCCCCTGTGAACAAATACCAGCAACATCCTGCTTCGCAAAGTCCATACGGCCCGACATTCATTAGTGATGCCATCAACTGCTCCCATTATTCACTCTATGGCTTCTACACGCTCGGGCCAAAGTTCACCCTACACCTTTAGATTGACATCACCGGAATTACTGTTGCATCATTAGGATTAGATTAACAGTTTTGCCAGCAGATCGTGGCCACCGTAATAGCTGGAATCAGTAACAGCTGACTGCTCTTATTATTTTTCCACAAAATGCTTCAAAATTCCCTCCTGTATACATGTGACGTAGACAGAAAACAATTAGCATGGGGATGAAGAAGCAGTTCTTATTTCATAATAAACTTGCCTGAATTCCAAGTCATAATAAAGCCATCCATCCATCCATAACTGCTTATCCAGTACAAGGTCACTATGAGCCAATCCCAGGAAGCACTGTGCACACGGCAGGGGAGACCCCAGACTGGATGCCAGCCTATCAGAAGACACACAGTCCCACACAGAATGGGGAAAGTTGGAGACAACAATTCATCTGACCGCATGTATTTGGACTGCGGGAGAAGACCGCAAGACCTGGAGGAAACCCAACCAGACACAGGAAGAACACGCAAGCTACAAAAATGCTGAACTGGGAGCAGGAATCAAGCTCACGAGCCTGGAAGTATGAGGCTACGGTGCTAACCCCACTGGCCAGATCGTTTTAAGAAGTCACAAGATGGTTTGACCCTTGCTTGGAAGGGTTGCTCACTCACATGACCCCAGAGAACCAAAGCACAAAAAGTCATGTTGCTCATCCATAATGGCATACATTATTTGTTTACACTGTCTTTTTTATTGAAGCAATTCATTTTCAGCATTTCGCTGAAGGGTAAAACAGCAGCACTCATCTAAAGAGTTAATCCTGTAACCAGTTCATTACAGATCGTTTATAATCTGCAATGCTGTCTGTTTTCCCCCCCACTTCTCTAAAACGCTTTTCTTCCTAGGGCAGCAATTTGCCGTCAAATTGACAGATGGAGAAAATGACGCTGGCCGACACAGAAGGTCACAAGTAGAACTCGGTTAGCTGCGCAGGAAGGCTGGCGGCTTCATTGTTCACAGCACCGAGCCGCACACCCGTGGGAAGCGTCGGTGGTTTCTTTGGAAATGTGCATCACGCAATTTGAACGCACTGTTTACAAGAGCTGGCACAAACTGTAACCGTAAAATTTCGTCATACTTTTTGTGAATTTAACGATAGAAAGACCAGGCCTACAGCAAGTTTTCAGTTCGTGGCGGGAGGGAACGTACTATTTAAGCGTCGTATCGCCTCCAGGTTCCCGCATGACCGCAACACTGGCTAGGATCTGACCAACGCTCTCCTACCGAGGCGCATCCACCGGGAGAAGACTGCGCATACGGAATGCCACTTCATCAAACAATCAAGTCCTCTGTGGAGTTTGCCGCATAAGGACGTAACAGCTACTACTTTTTGCGCTTTCGGTGTTTTGTAAAATTATATAAAGCCAATCAATTATAATATTTATCTTAATCTAAATGGCGAGAGGCAACCTGGATTGGATGACGGTTCCTCGAAAGCAATCAAAACAGACTAATTAATAGTATGGAATGGAACTCAACCACACCACTAAATTAACTGTAGACTAACTAATCATGACATTAAGAACAAGTTTAAAGTTAAGAGCAAGTGTCTTAAAAAATCTGAATTTTGAAATTTACCATTAAGAAAGATATCATGAATTTAAATCCAAATGTTGGCAATATTCCATTCTCTAGCAGAAATCCTCGCAGCTTTGTCTATGCAGCGTCTGCTGACTGGGTCCCAGTATTGCTGTCCTGTTATACTATTACTGATTTGCTGCTTGGATTCTAACCTACTACAGATACAAATGAAGGGAAGAATCAACGGGAATATGCTAAACAAGCGTGATCGATGGGCAGATTACAGTGCTTGTATTTAGTAATATCAAATAGAACATGGCCAATTAAAAACAAACATTGCCAGAACCAAACCACTTGTCATATTCTAAGTTCTCAACATAAATTAAACAGGAAATCAAACCGACCAGTTATAGTAGTATCTAGCAACAGGTGACAGGTTGAGAATTTGTTGGCACCTCAAGCTGTAATTGTAATTAATCATGCCGATGGATGGAGGATGCAGCGCACTTACACGAAGGCGTGGTACACGAACGCCCAGGCTCGGGGTCTCTCCAGCACGTTGTACAGGTAATTCTGAAGCCGCCGGTACCGCACGGTTCTCCGGCCACCCTGGAGGCTATAGGTGAGTGGCTTTCCAAGCAGACTCAGACGAGCTCCCCGCTTTCCCAGAAGGTTCTCTGTGCCCACTGCACCTGTTGTTGCCGGCGAAGAGCCAGTGGGCAGTAAGCCGTCTCCCGCTCTTGCCGCGTTGTTCATCGTCATTCTGCCGGACTCCACATCTTTCAATGCATAGCCCTCACCGCAATCCCCCGGAGAGGTCTTCATCCAGAGCCCAGGACCACCCTCATCTCCGCTGGGGTTGTGGAGCATGGCATCGTCAGCGCGCTCTGGGAGTGCGCTTCTGATTCCGAGGACCAGTACACATATCCGTAAAGACGTGGTACAAGTTTGAAACCCAAACTGAACTTAAAAAAAGAACGTTGCTTTGAAGCAGATGCAAAAGCACACGCAAATGTACGAATCTGCTCTTTATTTTTCATATGCAGTCAGCGTATTCGAATGTAGACGAAGTGTTAAATCCATAGTTCTCCGGCCATCTGGGAGAGACGCAGGGAGATGGGGGGTTTTGAAGGGGTGTCGCTGTCTTCCAGCTGGAATTCGGTAAGGGGAGGGAATCACGACAAACCTCGATGGTCTCTGGTTCCACAAACTCAGTTTAAACTGTGGCACCCACGCCAATATAAAGTGTGTTCAACAGATGAGCCGCCAAGCAGATAAAGACGGACATCCGCGAATTAGACTTGCTTACAACACCGACATCGACTCCTACAATTATATCGTGAAAAACCGTCCGATTAACAAGGTAAACATGCCGGAAAAATCAGACAATGAGACCATTTTTTTTCTCCTTACATTATTTACTTAAATGTATGCAGCCATCAGTAGGTTACGAGAGCCCGAATGGCTCAGGCAATTTAACTGCACACGCAGACGTGCCTCCGTTGCAGGTGTTTATAGTGTAGTGAGCTGTGCTGAGAGTAATTGCATTCTGGGAATTGATAAACTGCACCTGAAAAGGTGTCGGGATTTTGCAAAAGATACTGATAGGGAGACTCGGGAGAGACTTTGGGGGGCTGGTTTAATGAGACGGGAGAGTGTGTACCCCCACACAGAGACCTTCCCCCCCAACCCCTTACTTGTTGCCGATTGGATGTGTCGCCCGCGGGTGAAGATGGTGAGGCAAGAGAAGGGGGTAAAAGGGTAGGGTAGAGAGGGTTCTGTTTGTCATTAGGGGTGGCAGCGGAGTGCGTTGGGATCCGACGCCGAGCTTGCGGTCGGTGGGGTACGGCGGGACAAATCTCTTTCCTCCTTCGGAGGCGGACGGAGAGGCTGGTAGTACCTCACTCCGGGGAAGTAATCGTCCTTTTAAAGATAGATTTTTATTTATTTACTTACTTATTTGTATGAATGTGAGTGAGAATGTGAGCTGATCGTTTTTTAACTGAGAACCGTAGTAGTGTGTGTAGAGGGCGGAGAACAAGAGTGCGGGGGATAACTTTTGAACACAGAGCATGCAGTGTTTATTCCTTGGATTAGAGTTTGCTGTGTTAATTGTACACTTATTGTATGTGGCACCGAGTGCTGTGATATTTAAACGGGTGTGGTATCATCTACCGTTGGTTATGGTATTGCCCTCCAGAAGAGCTGAAAGTCTCAGATATTTATTAATAAAGAACATTCTCTTTCTGTATGACTGCCTCATGCGTTTGGACCTCCCCAGAGAGATCAGAAAAAGGTGGTGGCAGCATTTACCAGAGAACCCTTAAAAATAAATCAGCGTGGCAATTACATCATTCCAAACAACTTAGGCTTATTACATTCTGCATTCCAACTAAACTTACGAGCCTTTTCTGTCAGATGATGTAGAGGGCACGCTATCTCAGCAAACCGTGTAACAAACCTCTGGTAATATGATGCAAAACCCACAAAACTACACACCTCAGTTTGATTCTTAGGTACTGGATGTTCCCTTGCGGCCTTTCTCGGGATCTGCTCGGATCCCCTCAGCAGAAAAAAACGTGTCCTAAATAGTGCACCCATTTTGCAAACAGGTCACATTTAGAGGGTTTCACCTTAAAATTCCCTCCCCATTTCTTTAATACGTCCTCCAGCTGCTGAAGATTTTCCTCAAAGGACCACCCAAACACAATAACGTCATCCAAATAAAACAAACACATTCACCATTGTAAATCAGTCAACACCGCCTCCATCAGCCGTTGGAAAGTTGAGGGCGCATTACGCAAACCAAAACCCAACATGGTAAACTCATATAATCCCTGTCGGGTACTAAAGGCAGTTTTGTGCTTATCCTTTGGGTCCATTTCCACCTGCCAGTACCCGCTGGCCGAATCCAAAGTGGAAAACCGGGACGCATTGTAATAAGTGTAATAAGCCTAAGATGTCTGAAATGATGTAAGTGACACGCTGACTTATTTTTCAGGATTCACTGGGAAATGCTGCCACCACCTTATTCTAATGTCTCTAGGGAGGTCCAGACGCATGAGATAGTCATACAGAGAGTGAGTATTCTTTATTAATAAATAGAACTGAATGCTACAGCCTCTTCTGGAGGGCAATACCAAAACCAATGGTAGATGATACCACACGCATTTAAATATCACAGCAGTTGGTGCCACATACAATAAGTGTACAATTAACACAGCAAACTCTAATCCAAGTAATAAACACTACATGCTCTGTGTTCAAAAGTTGTTCCCCACCCCCTACACACACTGCTACGGTTCTCAGTTAAAAAACGATCAACTCACATTCTCACTCCCATTCATACAAAAAAAAAAATCTAACTTTAAATTGACAGTTACTTCTCTGGAGGTGGACAGGGAGGCTGGTATTGCCTCACTCCAGGGAAGGAAGGAGATTCATCCCGCCATGCCCCACCGACAGCAAGCTCGCTGTAGCAGTAGCAGGGTCCAACTCATCTTGGACACCGGCATGGCACCCTCCTCGCAGTGTGCCGCTGCTCTCCAAACCAGCATTGCAAGGCAGATCGCAGTGCTGGAAGACGGCTGGGTGCCTCCGGCTCCACGTCTCGGAACACCAACAGAGCCTTCCCCCTCAGTACCAGGCCCAAGTGTACCACCGTCAGCTCCGGTGACCACCCGCAGTGCCACGCTGCCATCTTCGGCTGCACCTCATACAGCTCCCATGGCACGTCACCGCGATACTTTGGAAGGCGCCATGGCTGCTGGTCCTCCCACATTCGCAGCGCCGCCCACCTTGCGCAGATTGCCGGCAGAACTTCCACCATCACTCGCTGGCAGCTTGTGTGGGATTCTTAGAGGAGCCACCAACTCTTCCTCCAACTCGTTGGGATCCCGGCTCTCGCTTGCCAGCAGATCTGTGCAGCACTCCGTCAGCACTCTGCTGTCGGTTCCGGCACCAGAGAGTTTCCTTCGTCCGAAACCGCGTGCTCTCAGCACCACGGTATCGGGCTCACTGTCATTTTCCAGGATCAACCCCTTAGCGGAGAACAGCCTCGGGATGATGGAGAATACATTCTCCAAGACAGCTTCAAGTTCCACGTTCTCTTCTTGTCTTCCGGGTTCAGATGGTCCAGTGACCATCCCACTTCTGACATCGATGTGACAACAGCTTCCCAACGAGGCAGGAGACGAAGACATGTTGAGTTATAACCAAGGTGCTTTATTATTCAATGTATTCCTTTACAACAATCAAAATCAACCAAAACACATACAATTTCACAATACAATCAAATTTCAGTGCAATATTAAAACAGACCCTCTCATCTGCTAACGTCACTAAAAAAAAAAAAAAAAAAAAAAAAAAACAGCAACAATTTAAATAATTAAAATCAGTCATATGAACATAAATGCCACAATAAGATAAAGTATTAAATATTATGACTTTCAATTAATTTGAGATTTAACCAAGGTGCTTTAATGAAGGCGACCACACCAAAGCAGCCTCACACATAAGCACTGACTCCACAACAGTGGAGGTTAGCCTGGGGGTTAGCCTCACTAGCCCCCACACACACACACATGGTGGGACAAAACACACACATCACCTATAATGCCACAGTCTGAGCCGCTACGTTGCCCCCGCTCGGACAAAGTCCCTCCATCAAGCAGCAACTGGCGCAAGTCCTCAACACCCGGGGCATTCTACACCTCCCCCGCGATGGGTGCCTCCCGCTGCCTGCCGCTGGCTCTGCCCCAACTCCACACCCGTGGCTGCACTGGCGACTCAGGCTGGTGGTCCGGCTTTTCCCCACGTTGTTCCACCAGTCACTCCTGCATTCCGCCCCTCCTGGATGTCACCCTTGTGCTGGGTCTTCCGGCGCTGCACCCTCCTGGTTTGTCTACGCCGACCGATCTGCCGGGAAGTCGGCATCCCCGTGCCAAAGAAGGGAGTCGCTTGCGCCATCAACACCCACGGTTCCCCAGCTTCCCTCGGCTGAGCCACTCCCATCAGGCGCTGGGGCACTTGGCTGGGGGCAGGGTTTCCTGCCGGCATAGTCTCAGTGCAGTGGGGAGTCGGCGCAGGGCAGTCCCGGGCAAAATGCCTGAACTCGCCACAGCGGTAGCAGGGTCCACCTTGTTTGATGCGCCGGCATGGTCGCGGCACCGCTCGTCCCCTCTCGGTGGACTTCTCTTCCTCCATTGCCAACTGTTGCTTCTCCCCAAACTGGCGCTGTTAAGTCACTCACAGCACCCAAAATTGGCTGCGAGCCTCCGGCTCCACCTCCCGGAGAACCAGCGGCGCCTTCCCCTTCAGCACCAGCCCCAGTTGCACTGCCGTCAGCTCCTCTCACTCTGTGGGGTCTGTGATGCTGACGAGACTGTGGCTGCCGGTCCTCCCATCGTGGCTGTGGATGCTGGTCCTCCCGTCCACCATCCTCACGCAGGCCATGTGGCACCGCATGGTCGAGTTGCCCTGTCGTGGCAACTCCACTGTCCTCATGTTGGCAGTCTGGCACCACATGGTCGAGTTGCCCTGCTGAACTTCCTCTCTTGCTCGTCAGCAGGTTCGAGCCAAGCCCCGTGCTCTGCTTAGGCAGAGAACCGCATTCTCAGACTAACATTCTTCTTCTACTTTGTGGCATAGTCCCTCTAGAGTTTGGTCAGCCAGGAATCAAGGTCTTCTTCCTATAATATCTTTTTTCGGAACTCGCTAAGTCCATCTTCCATCCCACTCCAGACACCAATGTACCAATGTGACAAGTAGGAGGCAGAGACATCGACACCTTGCCATTCAAAGAAGGCAAGATTTAATGCTGGCAACCAATAATCAAAAGCACTCACAATAACACCCAGTCAACCAACTACAGACAGTACGACGTGGGGGCTTAGCCTTGCTAGCCCCCAACACATACACATGGTTAGACAGACGAAACACTTTACCCACAATCCTATTCACAACATGGCGCCGGTCCGTGCCGCTAGAATACTTTTATGTTTTTTATAATCTTATCAAATTATTCGTGCTAAACGGGTGTAACAGTGTGTGTGTGATTGACCAGAGAGCATTTGGCAGTATCTCCATGTACACGTAGGCTATACTTGAAGTTTTGGTTATTATTTCGTCAAGTACTTCTTTTGCAGTGCAGTACAAAGACGATTCTGTAAGCTGTTATTGAAACTGATTATTTTAGCGCTCTTCATTTTCGTATGGAAGACTACTTAGCTTGGGCAGAGAGACAGTAACATTAACAAGTCAAATGCTTGACTGCGAAGGCAATGAAGCTGGTGTCTGTAACCCACATTTCGACACAGTTCGGATGATCTCCCTCTACTTACTTCCGAAAGTCTCCGCGTGGTAGAAGTCATTTACCGGATGCTCAATCGGTCAAAGCGAAAGACTCTTAATTTTGAAGCATTCTCTGTTAAATCGATCCCTGTGTTTTACTTCTGAATAAAAATCCTTTTCTGCCATACGATTTCTTTGTCTGGAGTTCCCAGCGCTATGACTCAGTATCGGTCATAATAATATATTCTAATGCCGAGCGCTTCTGTCGCACCACGTGATGCAAAGCAAAAATAAAATACTCACACAGGGTACCGAATGGGCCGACAACTGTCAGACTGACAAATTAGGAAAACACAAACTTCTAAGTACCACCTTCCAATTCATGCAGTCCATTCCACTGCATTGCATTGCATTGATCCAATTAATTCGTGTCCAAGAGACAAATTATTAAAGCGCCGCAGCTTAAATCGAACTTTAAACTGCCCTCTGCTCATTTGATGAATGTCTGCTGGTGTCGAAGTTTATATGAACAATGTATACAGCGCGATGTCACTGCAAACGCCCAGATCCTATCACATGAGTAACTCTGTGCCAGGCATCTATCACGCATCGATGCGCATGAATTTCCCGGTGTGACGTTCACACACGGACACGCGTGAAGGTGCGACCCAGACAAATACTTACACAGATGCCTCGTGCTGCCTGAATTTCGTCACCAGATCTGCAGATTTCCACTGGTGAAGAAGAACTCTGAAAATAGTATGGCTCATTTATTTGTGCGCTCAATCTAATATAACGTCTGCTTTCTCTTGTCATTAGTTAATTGACTGAGAGAGTCTGCTTGCATTAGCAGAGAATATCTGCAGAAACACAGTGAGACTGGAGACAGCTTTATGGACAGCTGTTAGTGAGGCCAGGTGCTTCATACCATGGCTCAGGCAGTAAGGGTTCATTTCTAACTTGCTGAAATTCAAAACCACAGGGTGTTTCCCAGCTTTACGCCCAAAGTCTCCTAGACCCCCCCGAGAATCTGACTAGGAAAATCAGTTCAAAGATGGATGCATTAATGGATGGATGATGCATGGATGAATGGATGTTCAGTCTTTCTTGCAGCACAATTGCTCAGTTGCCTTCATGTTGGCCAAAGCTCCAGAGGCATTTTTCACAAAACTGAACTCCAGTGCAGATTACGTGTGCATCAACTGATAATCATGAATGACAATATAATGTGCAGCTGAAGAGCTTGAGCGTGATACATAAAACAGATGGACAGGCTCTTTCCAGGACTCAGTCTGCACTCTTCTTAAAGATCACAACAAGCAACGCATGAGAGTGTGTAAAGTTATATGTTCTTGATTTCTATATCTCAGCCAGGTAACTAAGCGTAATTTAATTCTTGTTACTATGTTCTTCTTTCATTCCAACATGATGGCCTCTGTCTGCATTGTTTGGTGTATCGTTCTACGTCATCATTCCCTTCATTCATAGCCTAAGAGACATATTAAAGGCAAACAACGTTTATGGTCACATCCCTTGTACTATGAATAGGTTTGTGAAAGGTCAGCTTGCAGTCTGCCCTTTCTGACTTCAGTGGAACCAGGGTGGCATGCTCCACAGATGTGTAGTACAAAGAGCTTAATAAAAAAAAGGGAAAGCCACCTTGCAGAGAGAGGACGTGTCGGGAGTCACGGCACGGCGGCTTGAGCTGAGGTGGTAGGGTAAATCGTGACACTGATGAGGACGTATGGGATAGCCAAGTTCCCGAGCAGGGATTGCCAAGTTCCCGAGCAGTTTGCAGCGGGGCTACGCTGCTATACTGGGACGTCAGTGCACAAAGTGGGGCTACGTTGCTACCTCCGCACAGAGAAGAAGGGTCACGGGGCAGCTTCCCCAGCTCTGTGTCAGCTTCCTGTCCGAAATACAGAGCAGACCCTGGAGACAGCCTCTGAGAGTGGAAGTAACTGCTCCTTCTCACCATACAGCGTGCCGTAGCGGAGCGTTCCCCTCCTCACTGTGAAAGTTTGCAGTTCACTTCCATGCATGGATGCATACACGTGCTGACGCATTTGTACATGTGCATTTGTGTCTGGGTCTGCATATGTATGTACACAAACAAGCTGAAGATAGCAGAGTGGTAGCAAGGTTCAAATAGTGTGACCACGAGAAAGGCGTACTAAAATGCCGAATCCAGCTGCATAAATCTGTAAAATTGCAAGAAAGAAAAATCTTGAATAAGCACCATGAAAATTGCTAGGTATTGTCATAACGTTCAGAGAACCACAGTGCCATGCAAATGTGCGAAATGTACTACTGCTTTCAAAGAATCTGAGGTCCTTTAGCTCAAAAAAACGAATCAGAGAAATACAATGGAAGAATTTCTCGCAGGCCTTTATGTAATTCTCTGTATTTTTTTAGTTGAATTTTTATCAATCAACCACAGGGGGCCACTCATGTCAAAAATTCAATTCACCATACATTATATTTTGTGATCGGTTTTTAAATAGTTTTATAAAGTTTTTCTAACGATTACCTGTGGTTTAATAACACTTTGACCCCCTGATTACTCAGCCACACATTTTAGTCGCAAACTGTATTTGTGCACCATTTCCCTGAACTGAACAAAATTGGCTTTTGTCAGTTTTGACAATGAAACTCATCAGATCTTAGTTAAAAGTTAACATTCATTATAAACAGCAACCAGAAAACATTTAGCTATTTATCATGTAGGAGTGCAAAATGTTTCAATATGCTCACTGATGCTAGTTTCATGGGCGTGTAACACAAAAAGTGGGGTGGAATTGTAAACGAACAATGGGCAAACAGGGTGGTCCTATCGGAACATAAGAAATGATAAATCAATAAAAATAACAAGCAATTATCCGCAGTTTTAAAACAAAACTGAACAGCCTTTGGTCTGAGAGCGAGAAAATTAAATCTAAAAAGAAACAACAAAAAGTCGGAAATGACGCCGGGCATTCGAGAATGCCGATGCGTCTTAATTAACCAAACGTTTGTTGTGATTGCAGAATAACAGCTCATTGATTTTACAGGCAAAGTCCTTCTTCGAAATTCATCATTATTTTTACCACTAGCATAGGTTTGGCTGGAAAATTGACCAAAACAAACGCGAACAATAGCTTCAATTATACATGTCTAAAAGTAGGTAGGAATAATTTCACCTTTCTGAATGCTGGTTGAGCCAAAACCCTGCCATCCCTACCTACATCCAGAATCTCATCTGAAGGTCTGTTTTCGTCTGCTGTTTTTGACAAGGTGGTTGTAGAGTCTCATGCTCAAAGTTTAATTACAAAGCGATCCATTCTCTTTCACACGTGAAGATTTTTTAAACGTAACGTAGTTTGGCTGTTAACCATTTCAGTAGCTTTCCCTGCTTTTAGACAACACGTAGCTTAGCTAGACTTTAGCCGGCTAAAGTTCTCAGATAGTCACACGAGGTAGACTGCATGGAATCATGGGCATCATTAACATTGTAAACAGTTTTTGTGAAAATTTATCATTGCGTATTGTTGGCTGGAGTTTACCTAATATTGTATTTTTGTTTGACATATTTTTAAAATAGGCACAAAAACTAGTTTGAAATCATGGAATAATTGGCAAACCCCCTGTAGTCCCTCCGCAGACTTCCTAAGGATTGCGGACCCCCGTTGAAGACCCCGATTATAAAGTTTGAGACCACAGGTAGAGCCATCAAGAGTTAAAAGCTAGTGACTTGGACGACACCTGGTGGTCAGAAGAACTGCAATTTAGATCGCGAAGATACGCAAAGCGAAGGTCTTCTGTTGAGAAAGTGACGTTAATTGGATTACATAATTTGTTGCGAGTACCAAACAGGTTATAATTTGCACTTTATACGTTTACATTTGTCGCTTCTATTAGAGTATTACTCGGCACGTATCAGAGATTGTTATCTGCATGAAAGCCACAAACTGAGGCCACATGACTACAACAGCTGATGTAGGCAAGAAAAAAAAATTATATTTGTCTTATTGTAGTATGTATGCATGACGCTGGTGTACACGGCCCTAGGTAAACAAACACCGGGTTAACATGCCAGAATTCCCAACACCCTTGGCTGAGGTAATATTAAATGTGTTACAGCGAACACATTGACGATTAACGTAATGTCTTTTTGGCAGGGGGCAAGCTAGCCAAGTCCAGGCATTTCTTTTGAAGTTTGCTGGTGTATGGGACTCCCAGCCTGCATGTATTTGCTAATGAAATATTGTAGTGTAAAGCATCTGTCTTGTTTTCCTCAGTCATGGAATAAGTGTTTCAGACCTGTCTGCCTTCCACTCTCCCGTGACTGTAACATCCCAGAATGCCGGGCATGCAGAGTATATTTATTCCCTATGGCTAAACAGCTTGAAACTGTTTATTTAGTACTTCATGCAGTATCCAGATCCCAGTTACTGCTGTTATAAAAAGCTTGCAGGGAACAAGTGTGGTTTGCTACTTTTTGGGGGTTGAAATGAAAGAGCACCCACAGGTCTTTCGGGTGGTTCCAAATGACTGTATTGTTGAAGCAGAAGCTTTGTCAGAGGCTCTCTGACTTTTAAAGGAGTAGGAGGTGGCTTTAAATGTTGCTGTATTTGGTTTAGGGAGGTACAGGAGTTCAAGTCCTGCCAGTGGTGCTGCGTGGGCATGTTTTACATGTTCTCCCCGTGGTGACGTAGCTTTCATCTTGGCACACATCTTTCCATCCCCAGTCCAAAAACTTGGAGTTCAGTCTATTAGTGTCTCTGAATTACCATCAGTGTGTGAATATAGGTCCAGAAAAGGACTTCTTACTCATTCAGGGTGTCCCTGACTTGTGGTTTGTGTTTTATAGGATTAACTCCAAGCTCACCATAACCATGACGTCCAGTAATGGAATATATGGGCCGGTGGATAACACCTGCAGGGTTGGGGGTTTGAATCCCACATGTCACAGGCATGTTTTAGCATGATACAAGAGGCATCTTGAATACACTGAAATTCAAATCTCTCTGCGCTATGGCAGGTCTGACAGGAAGTCCTGTATCAGGTGTTTGAATGACTTCCTGTTACCAGCAGACCTATAAGGTGTTTAGGATTTTGGTGGTCAGAGTGCCAGCTGCGTTGTGGCATTGCAGGCTTCTGGGACCACCACCATGAACCTGCAACACATTTCCCCGCCACGCAGGCGTGATGCGGTGCAGTGCTAAAGGATTGCGTGATCTCCAGCCTTTACCAATAACCGTGGTCATAAAAATTCTGACGAGATTATATGGCCATCGGGATCAAGGGAGCTGGGCATGAGTAATGAGCACTGAGACATCAGTGATATGTTCATCTGAGAGATGGGCTTTAGCTCCAGTGTGCTTTGAGAACATACTTGCACGGACCGCTATAAATCAGTGCCCTCAAGGAGCACTTGAATTCTCCACGCCTAAGCTTTGGTATCTGGGTTCTGCGGATGGCAGAGGGTGCGAGGGCTCAGTGACCGGTGCATGGTGAATCGATCCCCTGGTCCACTTGTGTACAGAGTAGAATGGACACACTCCATATCTAAAGCTCTGACCAGGACAGGCTTCTCTGTTGAACTCCTTTTCTAGAGTCTGATAGATTTTTAATTGCCCTGTCATATTCTAAAAGCAAACACATCACTGCTAGGGCTGCCTCTGTCATTATTACATTAAGTGTAAATCAAATGCTGACCTTAATTGTTCTGATGGGATGTTCTAGAGTGAGATTTTGTTGGTTGTGTTTGTTCAGCCGATGAACGTCAAAGATATGCACCATGGGGGGATGTGGGCTTCCTGTAGCTGCTGTAGATGGGTATCTTCTCCCACTCACGCAGGGCCTGAGAAAAGCAGATTGTGCACAACACGGTCACGGTTTTTCAATGGGGGTCCCAATGGACCACCAAATTAGCCTACAACAGGAAGGAGTTGGGTGGATCCGAGCTTCTACGCTGTTGTTTGTTAGCCGAGACAAAGAGGACCTCTATTCTCACTCAATATTCTAGCAGAAGACACAGCTCAACTTCTCTTCTAGGCGCTTGTCAGCTCACGACTAAACTACTGTCGCATGTGTCATGAAACCTCTCCCAAGGATTCAACATGCTGCAGCATGTCAGGAGTTCAGTCAGCCCCAATGCTCTCACATTAGTCCCCACCTTGTCTCCCTCCATTGACCCCAAATTGGTGCTGGCCTTGCATTCTACGTGCTTGCTTTCTGAGTTGCTAATGGATCGACGCCTACCTACGTCGAGTCTCTCATCTGGACCTACGTTCCATCTTGCCCTCTGCGGTCACCGACAAAATGTCACCCGATGATTTCTCCTCCTTGCGGAAACAATTCTCATATTACATGTTTTTTTTGTCTATGGCTCCTCGATGGTGAAGAGAGCTACTGAATTTAATCCAGTCTGCAGAATCCCTCACAGCCTTCAAGAAGCTTCTCAAGACCCATCTCTCCCAGGAACACCTCAGTTAACCTCCTCCAGTTTTGAGGACCCCCCCCTGTCTTTGCTTGCCGTTTCACTGGAATGGTTTCACATGGCACTACTTGACGCTCTGCTCTAGTTTCACGACTAAGTTCTTACTGATACGGAGGTGCATCTTCAATTCACTATGACACATCATTAATGATGCATCTCAAAGTCACTGACTGTTTCAGGTCTTTTCCACATCGGACTCCCTCGCCCGGGTCACCTGTCTGGGGACGATCGGGCCCCGACTTGTGTCTGAGTGACTTTCATTACTACATTCTCTCGGTGTTACTCGAACAGCCCTTACGATGTTTCTAACAGTGTTTTGGATGGCTCTTGTACAAAATATCATCTTAAACCTATTCTTGGTCATTCATTGAAAGCATAGCATAGCAAAAATGCAAGTCAAATTTTTCGCAAAATTACAAGAATTTACTCGTGATTTGTCAAATCCACAAGAGAAGGCAGCACAGCTCTCAGCCTTCTCATTTCAGAGACCTCGCTCACACCCCACTGACTCCAGACCTGCGGCGCATGGTATTTCCACCCAAATTGTGACCGCCTTACCAATTCACAGTTCCAGTTCCTAACTGGGCCACATATTTAAGAGTTTCATCCAGAGTAACTACTGTCTCATCAGGCCATAGTGCAGTTCCCAAGTAGGGAAGCATGACATCCATGGGTGGTGAACTGCATCAACTGGCCAGTTCAAGAACCTCCTGGGAATCAGCTCTTGGTGGAAGGTAGCCAAGTCTGATACCAGGCAAATGGACAAAAACAGATAAAATCAAAAATAATAAAATAAGGCTATTACACATCCCCCCACAGACACAAACACAGGGACAGATAAACCCTAATAACCAGAGACAGATGTATACTAATGAAGGCGACCCAAGCAGCATGTTTGCTCGGCAGAGGAGTGTCTGCTGGGCTGGAGCAGGACAGATAATCTGCGTGGCTTTCAGTGAATACACTACAGCAAATATTTGTCAGCCCCATCAGAGCTCAACAGTACAAATAACCCTTTCAGGTATACAAGTCAAGCCGGTACATCACAAGCAGTGGACTACGCCAGGCAGGAGGAAACTCCCTTTAAATCTCTCCTCTCAGGTTTCCTCTTCCAACCCAAAAGTCATGTTGACAGAGGCATTTCAGCCAATGTTGGTTTTGACTGAAAAAGGAGGAAGTCGCAAAGAGAACCAGACAGGAGAGCAACAGCGGTGCTACGATGGCTGTTTAAGGGACGGCTCTCGGCCGCTGCTCTAATGCGTTTGGGCTCCGCATTACCGGTTTCGCTGTGTATGTCTCTTCAATGCTAGTCGACTGCAGTCTCTGATGTAGCCAGTGAGCCCCAAGACTAGAGAGAATCTCACTGTGGGACTGCGCCTTACCACCTTCGCTCCGTCAGCTGATAGCTATCTCCGCACATACAAAAACAGCACATTGACTAAGAGTGAAGCAACTTGCTATTTGTTGACTACCAGTCATCTGTCAGTCATCCGTTTCTTTTAACGGACAGAGAATCGAGGCCAACACAACAAACTCCCATATCTCTGGCACCAGTCACTGCATCCTTGCGAGGTTTAGGCTTGGGACTATGCTGGGCATCACCACCTAAGTTTGCAAACCATGGCAGCAAACAAATGCACAAAGGGAACATTAGAGCAGGGATTCTGCCCTCCCACACATGGATCGGCTGACAAGCTGCACGACAACAAAGCATCTCCCTGGAGAATTTCACTTTTGTCCGATGATGGGAGATAGGGTGACAAAAGACGTCCATTTATTTGAAATCCAGTATCTATTTTTGTACTCTAATGAATCCGAGCACAGTGCGTGACACAGGTAATGCATGTGATTCTTGGGAGTGGGAGGATCCACATTCTGCTTTGGTCTGAAATTATGAGGGCCATATAGAGCCCTGAGCACTCGCTGAGCCAAAAATGCAGGCTGCACTGCAACGTTCTTTGTACATCAGTGCCCCTCCCAGGCCATCGGTAGAACTGCGATGCGTTGTCCTCTACAGATACGCCACGGACCTGAGGTTGCAAGCCAGTGTGAACACGTATTTGCAGCATGTATTCAGCCGTCTGTGGCTCCAACGCCAGTTAATACTCCAAAATGCCAATTTTTTACACTAAGCAAAATGGTCAGAAATCAACCAACAGCACAATTAAGTGTAATTATTTAGAAGCTCAGCCAACACCCAGCATGGAGACTGGATCTACAAGACAATAACACCGTCCTACAGGACAGAGATCTTCCAGCACACCGTGTAGAATCCTTTCACTAAATTAGTGCTCACAGTTGTTTTTCTTATAAAGGCTGTACTTTGTAAGAGTCAGTTATCACAGTTGTAAACAATGTGGTCCATAGTGGACTGAGGTTTCTCAGGCTAGACTTATCACAGGTGATAACCGATCGCTGGCCTTTTTAAGCCAGCGATCGGAAGAATGGCTTTGTTAGATTGTTGTGCCGTTGTTGTGATTATCGCTAGGAAGTGAATTATATGATTTCTGCAAATCAAAACCTGCTGAAAATTGCATATTACCCACGCATACAGCAAAAGGCAGAAAATTATCCAGGCAACCTTTTACTTGTAAACCATAAAAATGTACTCTTCAATACAAAACATACAAGTCCATATGAAGCATGCTCGGTACAAATAAGCGATGCTCGTTAGACTCGCTACTCCCATGGAACACATAGGTGTTACACTGGCAGAGTAAAGAACGCTGGCCCTCGCTGCATGTAGGAGGTACAAGAAAAAATGTCTTAACCTTGAGCTTGACGATCAGCATCCAGTACATAGGCTGGTCCCTCTGAAACGTTCGAGCAGAGGCCTAGCGTGTAAAGGCAGGGGTGATCTGGCCAAGGCCATCTTCTGCCCCCCAGCCTGATGATGGCCTTTGGTAAAATAGTCACAGACCTCATCAGACCTTGTCTTATTTTCACAAAATCTGTTTGCTTAAATATACTTTTCTCCACGTACATACACATACAGACATCTTTTATTCATCAAAATGTTTAGTTAAGTTTCTTACAGTTACACTGTCCCAGACACAAAGCAATATCAACCACTGGATACACCAA
This sequence comes from Gymnarchus niloticus, assembly GCA_009936485.2. Classification (NCBI taxonomy): domain Eukaryota; kingdom Metazoa; phylum Chordata; class Actinopteri; order Osteoglossiformes; family Gymnarchidae; genus Gymnarchus; species Gymnarchus niloticus. The sequence goes on from JAACJT020000052.1 coordinate 6,480,150, forward strand.
TATACCGTAGATCAGTTAAAATGGACTTGGGTTCGATTAGTGCTACAGTACAGCGATTCTCCTACTGGGGAAAAAATAAACAAGATATAACTGAACTGTAATCAAAATGAACACTTGATGAAGACCTCCAAAACCAGCTTGATTTACACAGCCACTCAACAGGGCTATGGCCTGCTGTATGCAGAACAAGTGGAGTTCAGCCCCTCCCACTTCCGTGTTCCACGTGTATCTTGGTTATGCTTTCCTGCCCTTGGTGGAAGCAGGAGATCTGGATGCTGGGGCAATGTGGTCCCATCAAAATTAAAGATACAACTGGAAAGTATTTAAACTAGATTACAGAGAGTAGAGCTAGCAGACTGGATGAAGGGTAATCCAAAAATTGACCTGTTTATTCAAAGACCCAACTTTGAAGACTTTTCACCTCTAATCCATAAGGTCTCAGGTGGGTTCCATGAAGTCCACAGCAGGCTTCTCCCCTTTCTGGCTATCACACTATGCCACGGACTCCTTATTTCCCCTGATCTCGTCAACTTATTTCTCGTGAACACAATATAAAACCACGAATCATGTAAGGAACATAAAAAAGTGACCCGCTGTAGTGACTGATGGTTCCATTGATTTCCAACAGCAGCCTCAAATCTCCAAAGCATTAGCTAGCAGCGGGCACTCAGCAGACCCGGCGAAATGTCAAGCGACGTCTGCGAGGCGCGTCGGGTGAGAGGAGCAAGAGTCGGGTCCACCAGAGAGGAGGCGGGAAAGAGTTTGTACCAGCCAATCACTGTGCTAGACAGGTCCAGCTCCTCCAACAGGATCTGCGCAACTCCCATGAAGCACTTGTGGTCCATTCGACCGTAATCTCCCCAAACTATCACCTAAGAGAAAGGGAGGACACGCGGCCAGGTGACATAGAAGGTACAGTAAATGGGACCGCGTTCGTTCGACACGCCGCGAGTAAGGAGCTTACCTGCAAAACTTTGCCCTGAGGGTTCTCCTCAAACAGCAGCACCTGCTGGTACAGCGGTTCCAGGGTTTTCCGGGCGATCTTTGTTTTTTTCTTGGCCTTACACACGCCATTCTCCAGCAAATAGACCTTCACATATGGAGCTGGAAAACGCACAGTGTTCACATAACTGGTTTTCTGCTGTGCTTTAAAGATTTGTTGATTTGATTGGTCACTGCAGCCTGCGTAACTGATACACAGTACCTGCACATGTTAAATATGGGGGAAAAGTGCCTGTACCCACAACTTTCAACCCCAGTACCTGGATATCTAAGAGGTATTTCCATATCCTCACTGTGTTGCCCTTAGACACCCTGGGTTACCCGACTGTGCTGGCATGAGGGCTCACCGGGCAGTGATTTGGACCCAGGTTTGGGTGTGAGGCCGCGGGCTCTGATCACCTCCACTTCTAGCTGCCCTCTCTTGCCCATCAAGCCAATCTGGATGTCGCCTGGAACACAAACAGGGGAGCACAGGAGTCATTGACACTGGCTCCTTAAGCGGGAGAAGGAGGGGTGACAACGGGAAGCGTGTCACTCACCCATCGCGAGCGTGGCCAAGGTCTGCCTGCCGACCAGCTGCGCAGGGCCAAGGCCATCCAAGAAGTCACTGAACTGGCCATCTGCTCCCAGTTGGCCACCAGAGAACAAGAGGCTAATCCAGAAACAAAGGTCCCACTGAGACAACCCACCCGATTGATTTACAGATGTATTTCCATCTAAACTCAGATGCCATGATGATTAAGTGGACAGCGCTAACAGAAATCGCCACAACTTAATCACGGTCAAAACCTATTTGAACACGTCCAACAACAGGTGGCTGACATAGAAGAGAAGTTATCTGAGACATGAGCTGAATTTCCGCCTTGCACAACAAGCTGCCTTTAAAGTCAGCTTTGTTTCCATGATCTAATGCCTTCAGGAATTCCTGGCAGGGATGTCAGCCTTTGGCATGCCTCGGTACGAAAGCATTTAAAAACCCCCTTTCCAATTAATCAGTCAGCAATTAATCCAAATCTTACTTTTTTTACTCTAGGAAATTAGCGGGACTTGAACCAGTCACGTTCTGGGTGACCACGTGCTGTTACTTTTTACACCTTTCTCAGGAGGAACCCGAGAGGATGCTGGTCTGTCTAAAATTGCCGAGGCGGGTCATCTGTAAGCACAGAGCACTACGCCTCAATTTGGTAATAAAAGGGAAAGTCGGCCAGGGCAGAGTGTTAAGCGCCTGTAATCAGTGAAGGACAGCGCGACTCGGATTTGTGGGCGCAGTACTGACTTCCCCTCTGAGCTGCAGCTGTTCATGCTGCCGTCGGCAGAATCCACGCTGCGCGGGTACTCCACCGCCATGCCCGTCTCCTGGCTGCGCTGGATCGGCCCCTTCGACTTCTTGTTGGCCTCTGAAACACAAACGTGCCGATAATGTCATCCTTCATCTTTGACATCAGCAGAGGCCTCCTTAGAAACAGACCAGCACTTCAATAACAAAGAGCACCTAGCAAAGCACCTAGCTGAAGAGCTTCTAGACATCTAAACATGCTTTCCGCCTGTTGAGTAACAGCTGTGTGTCACCAGCATTGGTAAGGCCTGCTTGTTAATGGAGTTGGTGTGTAAAACCTGTGTATAGATGCATCTGGTTGAAGCAGACCTATCCTCATTGCTCTGAGGATATGAGCCCCTCTATTCGGCAGCTTCACACAACCTTTCCCAATGTTTCGGTCTTTCTTTTCCCCCACACCAACGGAGTCCCTGGTTGCCCCAAACTGCCCATTCTCACACAGACACACAGACACAGACACACACACACACACACACACACACACACAGCCTACAGCATGTCTGGTCACTTTAATGCATACCAGGTCCTTTGGTGCAGCTGGGTTGTGAATACGTAACAGTATTTTTTTGAGTGAGATACTCTACACTGCCACGGGCTTTCATATCCACCCATCCCCCACTTAATGTTGTGACAGAGCTGTCCAAGGTAGTGATGGGACAAATGAGGCTCCAAAACCTGGGTTGGGAGTAACCTGAACTAACCTATCACTAGTCCAAGGCTCACTGAGGCACATGTTTTCCTGCCCATTTTTGCCCTGAGGACAGTACTACCCATGAAGAAAAGGCATTCAGTGCATATTAAGTCACATCCATCAATACCTTCTTCACTCCTCGTCTTATGATGGATCTGAACAGGTGCAAAAGAATGAACTCATTAAGTGCAGAGTGAAGACTCTTCCATGTGATGGAGAATGACGCGATATAACCTTCCTGTCCCAGGATTAATCAATAGGACCAATGCAAGTCAATAATGCATACCCACTGCATATCACTTAACACATCACAACTTTCTCACCAGCCTCTGGTAAACAGTGCCAAGCAAAAAGAAACAGAAATCAGACCACCTGCTACGGGCACTGTGGATAGAGATCAGCTAAATCAAAGTGAAATTCGGCCCCAGTCACAGTTTGATTTATCACCCCGAGGCCTTTTAAGATATTACCCACGAGCTTGGCAGACAGAACAGCCAGTAACTCCACTCTATTCATTTTTTTGGAGATCCATTAATCAAAACATAAATAGGCAGAGCTTAAATATATGGGACTTTAAAGAATATCGGGTCCAACTTCAAAGGCGTCTGTCTCCTTTACTTCTGATTAGAGTCCATGCGTGATTTCGGGAGGCTGAAGCAACGGTGCTGCCAAGTCCGCGGTCAGCCCTGGCCTCCTGTTTTCGGCTCTGAGCCCCGGAGATGCAGGAATGCAAGACGGTTCACGGTTGGTTCTGATTGGTGACCAGGATCGGCTCTGAGAGCAGAAGCCATAATAGGATAAGAGGTCTCCTCATCTGAGGCTCCTACACAGACAAACAGCTAAACCAACACTGTGATGGACAGCTGCCACAGGTGACCGGCTAAAGCTCATTAGTGCGTACTGCACTTATTAACCATGTAAAATATTGCAGATTGTTTACTTCCATTATAGCAGCAAAACCCGTCTTCATTAACGTTTCAAATATTCGCAAGAAAAAGAATCCACTCGTCTTCCGTAGACAAAGCCATGCCTGTGGGTCTAAGTCATCGGTGAGAAGGTCTGCAGACACTCTGGTCACAATAAGTGTGCTGCTCAAGTGATTATAGACAAAAACAGTTAAAGAGCAGTCTTCGCAAAGGCTGTAATCCATAAACTTTAAAGCACAGACATCTCGCTGGAGAAACAACACACAGCTCCAGCAGAGATGCCTGGTCACCTCCCGTCAAACAGGTCGCTTGAAAGCATGGCAGAGAAGTTAAAGAAAACTTGGGAAACGTCGCCATCGTTTCGAGACGACTCCACACTCCGAGGCACTGCTGCTCTGCTGCGAGGCCCACGATGTTTTCCACTATATGGGATTTAATGTTAATCACGCATTCCACAGGGTGCTTTCGAACCCTGAGTTCCTCCCACGGTCCACAGGTGAGCTTGAGGTAAATTTCGGTGAAATTGCGTTGAAACATTCTCTGTTGGGCTGGCACCCATGGTGGTCCCCCTGATGCCCTGCGCCTCCTGAGATAGACTTAAGTTCAGTGTATGTCTGTATTGTATAAATCATCATAGACAGGACAATTATATGGCTATTCTATGGAAATGGTAAATGCTTCCTAGAGCATCATGAATGATACTAAGCAGACTTACCTGACAGAAGGCATAGCATATAAATTTATGTCCATCTAATCCCAGTTTCTCCAGTTGGCTTAGACATGCATCACAAAGTTACCTTCTCATCTAGGGGCCGCTAAACCAACTCAAACAGAAATCAGGTTTCCTTGCTTTGCAAACAGTGACAACAAGAAGGTATGAACCTTTTTCACAGAAGCTGTCATTAAGCTTCTGAGTAAGCCCAAGGAGGTCCTTTTGAAGTAGAACAACCCTTCCTTATGATGGAGCATCATGAGGCATCAGGGTGGGGCCAACATGGAATGGTTGGCCAGCGGAGTGTGGGGGGAACCAGAGAGACTGACCTGCCTGATTGAGCAGTGAGGTGCTCCTGCTTCGCCCCGTGGGCCGACCCACCACGGCCACCATCCGGGCGCTCAAACTAGCCCGGCGCAGCTTGGATGGCTTTCCTGGCACTGGGTCAGACTGGCTGCCGTCGGCACGCTCTGATGGGTACATCTCCCCACTCATGCTGGTGCTTTTCAGAAGGCTCCGCCCTGGTGGGTGGCTGAAGGTCGAGTGGATGGAGGATGAGGAAAGTTCAGCCCGTGAATCTCACCTTGAGATCAGTGTGTAACCTTCACATATTAACAGTGATACTGCTGAAAACAGAAAATCGATTTAGCAAATAAAACAAGGAAATAACAGAACGAGACCTACATTATTACACGGCACAGGAGCTGAGGAAGAGGAGGAGGTGGGACAAGCTTGAGATTAGATAGAAGGCTGTTTCACAGAAAGGGGACGGGGAGGTACGGCCCTTCATGAGTCCATCTCCCATTACCGCTGGAGGTCCATGCTGACCCAAGAAGAGGGGAGGAGCCTTTGCCAGGCCAATCACTGTGCCTGTTTTTTGAGACTCGATTTGGCCGATAACGCTTGTGCTAAATTTATCAAATGAATGCTTGGTACTTAGCCAGCAGTGGGTAGACAAGCCCCTCTGTAGGTAGGGCAAAGGAACTACGTGAATTTAATGGTGACACCTGACCTCTGACCTCAGGCTTTTACCTCAGGTCCCCTGCGACTGAATGCCTCCTCTTGGATTCATCTGAGGCATTCCTGCTCTGCTCCACTTCCACGCCGACTATCCCCCACGATATCCTCCTCTCCCTCCGCTCCACCCCTTTGCAGCTCTCCAGAGACTTCGACCTGCGTCTCACCGCAAACGTCAAAGGCCCAACCGTTGCCATGGGGCACAAATCAGAGACCAACTGGCTTGCAGAAAGAAGCCAGCATTACCCACTAGGTGCTGGAATTGCACGTGATTTTTAAAAAGCCTATTCTAGGACATGAGTGTCGACTAAACAAAAAAAAAAAAAAAAAATTCTATTAATTTCATCATAGTTGAATGAAAAGTAATTTAACAAGAAATCAATTGACCTAACGTGGTGCTTAATACACACCACAGCCGATTACTCACAAAGACGCTGATCTCTTCATCGACCCACACGATGTGCCAATAATGTCAGCCACCTGGCGGATGACCAGATCGTGTGCACTCACCTGACACGACCCTGAGGCCGTTCCGATTGTACGGACATGTAGCTGGCATTACTGACGCGCGAGGCACTGCTGTCGCGAGAGATGGCCGAGACGTCACTGACGTCACTGTCCGAAAAGCTGTCGCTGCTCCGCCGGCGTCCCCTGTAGCGCTGAGGTCAGAGAGTGGCTATCATTCCACAGGACTCAGACGTGGGGGAACACTAACACAGGATGAGATGGGCTATCTCCATGCAGTGCTCACCTCTCGTTTGCTCTTTGGCTCCCTCTTTTGGTCCTGGGTGGTATTGCAAGCAGCCGACATCCTGTAGGATTGGACTTTCATCTGCACCTGTCGAGTGCGCTCCTCTACCACTGCGCAGCAGCATGAAGAAGGTCAATGTACATGCAGACATACGTGCGCACACGCAGATGGATGGTCAGACGGACGTTTGCAGACACAGGTTACCTTCTTCAACAGAATTGCCTTTCACTGGGACCTGGGGAAGCTGCCTCCCTCTACGGCCAGCTGGTGGAGTCACCGTGGAGGGTGTGTTAGGGTGTGTGTGTGGAGGAGCCCTGTGATAGAAGATAAGAGGGCGACAAATAGTGAGAGGGAAGTCAGATGCATGGCCCAGAGCTGATGTACCGCTAGTTTTACTGTTAGCCTCCAGAGTGAATTTACACACCAGATTAGGAGTCTACAAAGAAAATGAGCATCTGGATTTGCCTCACAGTTGTGGAAATTCCAGTGGCCAGGATTCAAAGAGATTACCGGAACAGCAGCATGGAATCCATTATAAAACCCCACGGGCAAAATCCTAGTGAAAATGTGTGGGAGTGTGACTCTGAGGTCAGATGAAATCCCACAGGGTTAGTTTGAAAAGGGTTCTAGAGATGTAGTCTGAGGTCAGCAGGAGCAACTGCAGGGAGAGTGACAATCTCATAGGTCACAGTGTCACTGAACCATAGAACAGGGCTCAGATCAGCTCAACTCAGCATCGCTGTTATGAGAGTACAGGTATGGGAACGAGAGGCACCAATCAGGGAGGGCACTGTATAAGATGAGGGGGTGGGGGCTGCATGCAGCCTGCTGATGAGGCAAGGGACAGGCCGTGGGATTAGCACCTGTCCCGGTGGGAAGGGCGGGGGGCGGATCCCACTTGGGACCCCCGTCCGTTTTGGCGCAGTGGTGCTGCTCTTCTGTTGCACCTCAGTATGGAAGTGGGCTGGATCCTGGATGCACTGTAGGCCCGTAAGTAAAGCAAGCAAGCAGGAAGAGCAACGGTTAAACATTAGAAAGTTGTGTGGAAACAGAAACAAGGGCTGTAGGAGAGAGGCCTGACATTCACTCAGCTAAAGGATCATTATGGGTTAATTCCTTTACATCTCTCAAATGACAAACCTATGGGCTCTCCCCACCAGCAACGTTGCTATATCGCATTGTGAAAGATCACCTAGCATGAACGCTCCAGGGCAATTAAACGCCAGATATTGGGCAACAGGGCAATGAGGTTGCTGGTACCTGTCTTCCTGTGATGAGCCTGGCTGAGTAATTATTCTGGGCCTACCAGGCTGCCTGCGGAATAGAGACTGAGTCCACCTGAGCGTGGCCAGCAGTGCCCCCGGAGGTGAAACAGGAAAAAGCAGAGTTAAAGTAGGCGGAGCCAATTCCAGAAGCTCAGGAAGGGAAGTGGCCAAGAATGTTGCCACTAAAAAGACGAGAAAAATTTATTTTCGTGTACCTTTTTGGTTCAGGGGGTAGGAAACTAGCACCTGGAGCCAAACAGCCAGCGCTAACACCTCTGGTCCCGGAGAGAGGTGGCTCCAGATCACTAGCCGCAGAGCATCGCATCAAACAAAAAAATCAATAAGAAAAATAGAACTATGACAAAATATTAAAGTTTGACAGATGCCATACCCTTTGGGACAGAAGCAAGAACACAAGGACATCAGTACTGCCTAGGGGTTTGGAGGGGATGTTGAGAGCTGAGGGGGTCAGTGACATGTGTCGAGGTTGCAAGGAGGAACAGAGCGCCTGTTACGAATGGGAACGAAGCACACTGATAATGTGTGGGGGATCAATTTCCCAAAGCCTGGTGGCATCTATTGCCCCCTCGTTACCTGGCGTCGGCCTCGTCCTTGAACCCGAGCGGGTGCTGAGCGAGGGCACTGCGGTGAGGTAAACCCTCGTCTGGCCTCACGCACGACTGCATCATTGAGCATGTGGGGACAGTCGAGCTGCATGGGCACGGCATGCAATGCGATCACAACCGGATCGAAGCCCATCGAAATCTGACACTTGACACAGAAGCTTCTATCTCTGAGTCTCGGCTACAGGTCAGCCGCCGAGAGGACAGGACCACTGTCCCTAGAACTACCCTTACGTTTTACATTGAAAGTACAGCGATTTATTGGAAAAGACGGGTCTGCATCCCCTCCCAGCTTACCTGTATGTGTCCTTGTGCACGGCATTCACTAGCAGGGGCATCTTGGGTGGAAGAGTGCTATTGTATCGAGAGATGTTCCTAGGTGTACTCACGTAAAATGCAAATGCAGGAATGGGACATTAAAAAAACTATACAAGTCATAACTATATATTCTTTTTAAACGAGCAAAGGAAAATGAAAGCCCCCTCCACTCACATTTTCCAGGGGTAATATCTATAAGTCTTAACGATACATGTCCTAAAAGTAGTGACGGGAACTGAAGCCTCCAAACGGTCTGAGGGCTTTACTGTGCCCCGTCGTTCCGTGTTTATACCTAAGTGGGGACCATCAAAATGGAGTGGGTCAAGCCTGTCTGTGACTGACGTTATATGGAATTCCTTCCCGCAGAAAGAGAACAGGCGAAGAGACGGACGACAGCACTTCAGCTCTGGGTTACATTGTGCATTGCGCACTCTTGCCAGGGATGACTTGACGCACACTGACATCGCTGTGTAAGCCCATGCAAGGGGGTGGCAGGGGTGGGGGCGTGGGGAGCAATGCATACAGACAACACAAGGAGATGGGGAACAGAGACAGACAGATGGCGACAGCAAAGCAGGTATAGAGGACCGACAATAATACGGGGCAAAATGAAACCAGTAAAAATACTACCAGACTTTCCCATCCTAGATACTTCATTTGTCATGGAGACACATTTATTTTCAGCACCTCCTATCCTCGAGCCAAGTCTGCTTCCAAATCTTTCGTTCATCTTTCTGGCATTTGAGGTTCAAAGTTGCTCCTGTTCCTGTACTCCAGAGACTAGGAACATGAAATGTAACAGCACCCCATAGTGGTGAAGGTTTGATGATCAAACAAGCAATTTGAAGGGCTCCTTTTTGGATTTAAACAACTGCTGAATTAATGGTTATACGGTGATTCAATGGATCGCTCGTCAGACAAGGAGAAGACATCATCTATGGTTCGAGTGTTCTTCACCACAAGAGCAAGGTTCTTAGTGTAATGCTGGCGTGTTGGGTCTCCTGCAGGTGTTTGGAAGAGAAGTTCAAAGCTCTCTTGGCCAGTTTGGTTGGCAGGAACCATTTTTGGAAGAGGGTTTCTGAACCGAGACACCTATGCAGGCCCATGTGAACACAAAGTAGACTCAGTATGGCTGTAGGTGTACCCAATTTCACCTGCCAGAAACACGTAAAGACACGCACACACACGTACACGCACACACACACACAGCTCAGTAGCCTGATCTGAGCACCGTTTTACCCCCATATGTTTTTTCCAGACGCAAACACACTCATACACATGGACATGTGGGTCTTGCAGACAGTCGTAGAGAATATACCCCTAGCTTAACTGGACATATGTAAATAAACCTTGAACCAGTACTGACCTGTGCAGGGACGTACCGGGGGGTTGCTGGGGAGGGTTATCCTGGTCATCCCACAGTGGTGCCGCCTTCTCTGGTTCAGGTGACAGAAGCTTGCCGGACCTCTCCATCTCCCTCTCCCTAGAACCAAACTCTGGGCCACATGCAAACACGCATGTTAGTGTGGACATAAACAAAGGGGGGAGATCAGAACCACACTAAGCTCGACCAAGGGAGCAGAAGGTCCAACAGCCGTCACTGAGTCCAAAATGCCAAAACCAGCAAAGTCAAAAGGACCTCAGCTTACCCTCAGGCTTTCCGGCAGAACCGTCCGCACAGAAGTACTTGCGACGCTGGGACAGAGACAATGAGGAGGCATCGCGGGCCTGCAAGTTGTACCAGTGTGGCTTGTCATCCAACTGTGCCGTCTCCAGCTCAATCAAAACCTGCCCCATTAGCCAGCATGTGAGACATCATCACTCAAGTTACCACCATGCAAGGTTCCGGTGTTAAAAACAGCATTATAGAAGTTACTGCAATAGAGGCCCATCTGTTTTCCATCAGACCAAAACAGAATAACAATGGAGTAATAAATATTATAATTGGGGCAAATCTCATAAACATATGGTTCTGGTTTATTTATGGTGACTTTTGCATTAGTCTTTCTGCCTGGAAGTTTGAAAGACTATCTCTGCCAGGAAGTCCCACCTCCCCCAGGAAGTGGCTCTCGTCCTCCTGTGTGCGTGGCTGGTCCCACACACTGAGCTCCAACATGGACTCCCGTAGGTCCCTCCGCTGCACCTGGCTGTAGAGGAAGGTTTGGTTCCACCGGGGTGCCAAGGTCTTCCTCACTGTCTTGCTCCTACGTTTACTCTTGTCACTGGAAAGGCACAGTGGGACAACTCCGCATCAGATAAACCTTGCCACAGGTTCAAACTATAACAGACCAAAAAAGACACCCAAAGTTCTGCACAAGGCATACCCAGTCACATGGTCACTTAGCAACTGCGATAAACAAGGAAGTGTCTGAAAATGGAACCATGCTTCAAACATACCTTCTGTCTGGAAGGAAGTACATTTTGACATATGGATTCCTGGGTCGTCCATCAGGCCGCACAGGCAGATCAGTGGCTTGTAGCACATTTACGATCAGCTGATGACCCACGTTGTCGTACCACAACTTCACCTGTACAGAAGATGCTCTCTGTCAGGGGACACTGAACCTGTGAGTAATTTTGAAATCATGGAACATGGGGTCAGAGGTCACTCACAGACAGTTGTCCAGAGAGCTGCTGGGGGATCTCTCTCAGTGAGCCGACACTGGCCGGGGACCGGAGGGGCAGAGATGGCTCCTCCGTTTTCTGGAAATCGAATGAGTCCAAACCTGCATAGAAGGGGCAGCTTCAGCCAAGGGGTTAATATTAGCCAAAGTGCTAACACGGCTTCATGACACAAAGTGCTAAAATCCACACATTTGAGGCCATCCCTCTAATTGTACCGTGACACATGCACAAAAGCACTGTCATTAGTTAACAGGAGCATCTCCATACGTCAGTACTGAGCACAATCACTTACTAGATTCTAATGGAGGGCACATCTCCAGAATTCTTGGTACATTTCTATAGGAAAAACATAAAATAATTTTTGTGTGTTCCATGCACACACATTCTATTCACAAAAAGTTATGAAGATTCACGGAAGGTTTTCACACACGATTAGGTCTACAACTGTTTATAGGGGGAACCTGGCTTCTATGGGAATGGACCAACACTTCTTCCCAGCAAGCTCCCAGGAGACAGTAGGTTCAGAGACGGGACAGAGGTGCAGCGGTAGAGCTAATGTATCTGTTTTACTTACTGATGCATCTTACAGAGCCTTCATACATAGGTTTTGGAAAGAAATCAATGCATTACTCCTCATTCATGATGTAAACAGAGAGAAAATGGTACAAAACCAAGACAACAGGATACAAGCTTGTGTTCACTCGTGCCTGAGTGATTTTAGTCAAATTAACTACTATATAAAGTTTAAGCTAACGCATTGCGGACTTACCGGACTGGCCTTGAGACAACTATTTCCACCTGAGGATCCTTCGTGGATTCCAAAATGATGTTGTAGACCTCCTTCTTGGTAGCTCCCACTAATGACTTCCCATTCCACTGCAACACTTCATCGCCTGGAATGAGGTGCAGACGGTGCTCATGGAGCTGGACTCGTGATCAAAAGGAGTGTGAAAACAAGCGGCGCTCAGCTTATTCACCCAGGACAGTCTTCAGTAAAACACAGAGCTTCATGAAGTGTGCGTGAACGTACATCGTTACATCAATCAATCAATAAATCGACTTTAAGTGCAAAATCACCATGTAGCACGGTCCCAACACACTGTACCGATAAGAATGATACGAGACAAAAAAAAATTTAAAAAAAAAAAAAAAAAACATCCTATCGGGGGTGTTCCCCCAGCTAATTCCACATGCTGCCTAGGATAGGTTCCAGGCCCCGCCCCCCCCACACACACACAACCATGTCCTGGATGGACTGACACCCGCCGTACTTATAGTAGGGAACAGTGGTACGAGTTCAAACCAAGCAGACCGGCAAATCATGTGACCTTCGAACCATGCTAACCCAATCCAGAGAAGCACTGAGGGATCACTGGTCAAGGTGGTTTGGTGACAGATGTCTATCACCACGGATACCACAGTAGCCCCAGAAGCTGACCTGCTCGCAGATGGCCAACCAGGTCAGCGAGGCTTCCCCTCTTCACCTTGGTGATGAAGGCCCCCAGTTCTCCTGCCTCTGTGACCTTCCCTCCAACAACCTGAGTAAACAGTAGGAGTGGAAATCTCTGCAGGTGGTCTCGAGGCCCCCACCGGAGACACCACAACCCTGAATACTAATGTCACTCGTCCCACCCCCTCAGCTGGCCATGTGGTCCTCCCTAACCAATCAGCTGACCACGTCGCCTTGTCCCGCCCCCTCAGCCAGCAATATTAGTCAGCCAATTCGCCCATCTGTATTTATCAGTCTTTTGGCCTTGCTGTCAGTAGTATCGCTTCCTATTTACACTCTCACCTTGATTCCCAGCTGCCCTCCTGCCCCCGTCGACACAGCTGTCCCACGGCTCAGAACGATTCGTCCGATTAAACGATCGCCTTCCTTGGACGGCTGCCATGATGCGGGATGCTGCAGGAGACAGGCATGTGATCCCGCAGCAGAGCGACCATCTCACTGCGCCTAATAGTTACCTGATCCTCATAGACACAAATGTGACTGCAGAGTGTTGTTGACGCCCGGAACACTGAGGGTAGCAGAGCCAGGACAGGTAACACACCTTCAGCCAATAAGCAGCAGGTAAAAGGTGAGTCTCTTTAAAAAAAAAAAAAAAGGCAAGTTCAACTTACCGGCCACACAGCTGCATCCTGGTTACAGCTTTTCCGGGGTCCAAGGGGAGACACAGAACCTGAGCCAAAACATGGATCAAAAATAACCGGTACCAATGTAACACCAGATCCCTTCTACACACACACACACACACACACGGTTGTAATCTCTCATACAGAAACACTGCTGGCAAACGTTAGCATTGCCTTTGTGACAGCTCGTATTTGTCACCAGGTTTTTAGTCGGTAGATCTGCTAACACAGAATTCTCAGGACGTTCTAAGCACTAAAATACACAGCGGGACATGGAGAAATGAGAGCGTCCCGAGAGAACACCGTCGCTTTAAATAAAGCTTGAAAGCGCGACAAGAAAGTGTGACAATCGATGTACATGTTCCAGAAACAAACCCAGAAAGAGAGATAGCGCCACCAAAGGTCATTATGTCTGCTTGTTGCCTCAAGTCCTAAAGATATATTATTTTACCCCAGTGGGGGGGGGGGGGTCACATTACTGAAGAGATTAATCATAAATCTACCTGAAAACAAGCTCTCGGTAAACATAAATAAGCACGTTACTGGAATAGTCACTATTACATTTAGGGTGGTGAGATGGCTTACTGGATATACAGTACTTGTGGGTTCTGCTGCCACTCTTGGCTGTGTGTATGTGTGCTTCACCCTAGGTTCCCACGTACAGGAGAACTGGTTTCTCTGCCCTGCCCACAGTGTGATGGACTGGCATCATGGCCAGAGGGGTTTGAAAAGCTGGGCAAATGAGGTAAGCCATCCGGCACAGCGTTTACCTCTCTCAGCGACACTCCGCATCTCTTCCTCATTACAGCTGGCGTACTCCTCCTCCGAGCTGCTGGGAGACGTCTGCCGCTTGCCAACTCCACGCTTAACCTGGGAGGGGCGGAGCGTGGGCGGGGCATCTGGGAGGATGTCATCTGGCGAATCACTGCTCACTTTGGCTTCCCTGCCGCACTTAGCAGCATGTGTGCTGTAATCCCGCACCTCTGTGAGCTCACGGCAACCCTGTAACCTTCTGCCCCAGCCTGGTGGCTCCCGGAGGTGAAGTGGCACTGGATCATTATGATTCTGTGCTGAGACACCTGGCCTGGCCACAGTCCTCTCTCTCTCACTTGCCCTTCTACCGTCAGGTGTATCTCCAAGCCCCGACCCCTTGGCGGGACTTGTCCTGTGATTGGTCACGTGGCAGTGCTGGTGTTCTTGACGGCCAATGGGTGCTTTTTCCTCCTTTGTTACCTGGTATGTCTCCAGGCAAAGGTCCAGGTGGGGGCTGCTGCGATACCGTGCCGTGACCTCCTCCTGCTCTCTGCTGGACCTCTCCTCCCCGTTGTGCTGGGTGTAGTCGTGTGAATACCCCTTTCGCAGTCGCCGACGTGGCCGTTCCCCAGGAAATCCCATCTTTTCGTTCAGCTCTGGCTCTTGGGCTGAATCTTGCATTCTCCTAGAGGGGCAATGGGTACCAGCTCATGAGAAGCCAGCTCCTTAATGAAAGAACAACTCATTAACATGGGGCCATTTTCATAAAAGACCACCTTATGACAATGACCTCCTCATCAACGAAAGACTAACAAGAGACCACTTACATGAGAGAGACCAGTGCATTGATCACTACTAGATGACCAAGAAATCAGCTCGTGAAAGAGATTAACAAGAAACGAGGCATCACATTGTGACACATTGGCCCATTAACGAAAAACCACCTCATTAAGAAGAGGCTACCTCAGAAGACAAGCCAACTCGTAAGAGAGACCATATCCTGAGAGACATCATTTCATTAACAAGGTCCTACTGCCTTGCTAGGAGTATATTAAAATTTGCATCGTGCAATACAAACATAAAAGAACTAAAAATAATAGACTTAGAGGGAATTTGCAAACCATTTGGATTAAGCATTTGACCTGTCTTCTTACTCAGACCAGCGAGAGCTGTTATAAAAGAGGACCAGAAAAATCATAGGCAAAAATCATACATCGCAAAGTGCCATCTCAGCACGAGAGAATTTTTTTTCTGAGGTAAATAAAGGGAAGACCTATAATGGTATACATCTATGAGAATGTACGACACCAGCACAGTCCCTATCAGTTTAACTGGACATTTCACAGCAGGCTCCTCATAGTCATAGTTTGCACACACAGGGAATAACTAATTAAACCGTGCAGCACAGCCCACAGGCTGGAGTCACCGTGAGTCACTGTGAGTCACAGCGAGTCACACCGAATCGGCACACGGGTCACCTGCTGCAGCGTGGAACTGCTGACGCACCTTCCCCTTGGGGGCTCGCTCCGGGAACGACAGGCGGATGACTCCATGTGAGTGGGGTCCGGTGTGGCGTTGAGCTCTGCAAGATGGGTCCTTTGACTCTGGAGCAGCTGCTTGTCCCCACACATGACCGCACTCTTGGCCACGTCCTCCAAGGAGGCTTCGGGGCCCTGGGCTGGTACCCGTCGGCCCGACCCTGCAAGACTCTCCGGCTGCTTACGGCACAGGTTACAGACCCAGATTACCTGGGAGGGCAACGGCAAACAAAGAGAGGAGAGAGAAGATGAGCAAATAACTCCATGCTGAAAACGGTTAGTGCACCTGATGCCAGGGAACGTATCTACACATTACACATCTCAGCAGGGTCAAACTGAGACTGCCTTCAGGGAATAGGACTCTGAAACAGGTGACACGTAGACAAGTGTGTAATGCAGGTATAGACAAGACTCAGAGCAATATAGCCAAAATTGGACTGTTGCGTAGACAGGTACGGACAGGAGCCAACGAAGTAAAAATCACATTCAAACAGACGCGTAATGCCGAGCCTCTTACAGACTCCAACAGGTGAATGACAATAAACTGCCAGTCGATAAATTCTTATCTGGAATCCTCTCGGGGATGAGCACCTGGCGAGGAGTCCTTAACAAGGACCTGGGACGAGTCATCGAACCTGCTCTTCACGCCTTGCGTGCATCACATGACGAATGACACTGAAAAGCCACCTATTTGGTTGAAGACCCCTTAACTAGCTCTCACGGTGACCTCTTCTCCAGAAGTTGACGTCTGACTCACAGTTATCCACTGCACGGGAAATGCGGAACAGAACCCACGTTGCCATAGATCGAGAACGGGGATGCTACAAACGCAACAGGATACAGGATATAAACTCAGAGTTTGCCGTTATGTAAAGTTTCTTATTTTGTCATTTTTCTCATCGTTGTCTCACAGTGTGTTTTTTTCCCTCACAGAAAGTCTGCTCAGGTAAGAGTTACGGTGCTGAGGCTGAAACCAGCCAATGGCATTTATAGCAGTCAGAATGGGGTCAGTGTTCCCATGCAGCGGATCGCATTTTTGTCAAAGCTCCCGTCTCTCCATTTTTCCAAGCAGCCTTGTTTCAGACAGTCAGACCTACCACACTTGACTCATTAGGGAGAGCGAAAACTTCAGGTTCAGCTTGGAAAACAAAGCCGGAGGTGCATCCTTGAGCAACAGGTAGCCATGACATCACCCAACAGGAAACAGTGAGATGTCCCATACTTACAGATTACATCAGTATTAGATGAGGGTTCCACTGGGGTCCCCGCTCCTAACCACACATTTGTTAGCTCTCTGAGTTGGTCCAGAAGTATGCTCTTCAGATAGAGCCCAAAAGAAACCGTGGACGATGGGAGACAGAACATCTCTACCAGCGATCAAAACCTTCCACTGCCCCAACAGCCGTGTGGAACAAGGGCAGGGCAAAAAAACAGTTGTTCTCATTGGATGGCGCCTGGCACAAATCCAGACTAATCAGAGGTAAATAAGATGCACTCCTCACAGCTGTCAGGCACCCTACTAAATATTCACAGGAAGGATTACGCCGCTTAAATCCCAGCTAGTCCACAGCCACCCACAGTGGTGAATAACTCCAATCTCTCCTTTGACCGGGGTTCAACTGTAGAGACAGTGATCACAATAACCTGGCACAGCCCTAAAGTCACTCCAGACATAGCCAGCACAGGAAGGAAAACCAATATTAAATTACAAAGGCTTACAGTTGAAAAACTAAAGATGGGGGGGCGTGCAGATCATACAGCTTTTAGCTTAGCGACTTTAAAATACACGAGCAGATAATAGAGGGCTCGCAAACATTTGGTACAGTCCAGCAACACAAAGATAATCCTGAAGATAATCTCCTTCCAGCATCCGCGACGTATGCATCCGAATAACAGTCTTGTAACACTTATTTCTGCTGGCATTTCCGAAAGGGTGTCACCAAAGGACAAAAGAAAAAGTGATGTGGGGAATGTCACCTGACTCACCTGTCCACACCAATGATGCCTGCCACAGGGTGGGGCGATAAGGAAAGCCCTTTGATACTGATCGATGGGTGTCTTCCATCTTCATCGCATGGAGCATGCCTCAAAGAGCAATGCTGGCTGTCATTACAGCAGTGTGAGCGCCCCCCGGTGGAGGACTGGAAAAATGACCACACCTACCCCTGGCCGTTCTTTCCGGGAGGAGCTTCGATAAAACCAGCGGTCTATCCCATGATAGTGGGAGTCAGTAATGCCAAGGACTCGGGTCTGTGGCTGTCAGTCATCAGAGAGGCGGGGTTGTCACTGTCAATAAACTTGGAGGCGGAGTCACGACTGTCAAGTAACCCTGATGGTGGCCTACCACCCACTGCGCAGGACCCTGACGGATCAATGGGCTGACATTCATTATTTACCAGAAACAAGTAGCCCACCTTCCACTCATACCATACCTACAAGCCAGTAAGCATCAACAAAAAAGTATGTGGTTGTGGATGCTTATATAAAATCACAGCTCATAGTTTTTACTTGGAAGCTATACACAGGATGCATCATAAGAAAAGAATGACTAAAATAAAGAAAGAAAAGTAGGCCAATTCCACGAGTGAACATAAGCGTGATCGCTGCTTCGATTCTATTGTTAAATTCCTTACAATGAACACTAGAGGGTCCCACAGTCCTTAATGAGGGGACCCAAGCAAGGCAAGACTCTGCTTTTTGGAGGAGTCCTTGTATGAGGGGTTCTCTTGCCCCATCTGATCACACTTCAACCGTAAGGACCTTGTGGTACTGGAGAATAAAACGGAACGTTATTGACGCAACAGGCACAAAGTAAGACAGGATCCCAAAAAATACTAGACAGGGGGATTTGCACAGCCAGACAGAGAGCCTGATAAAGAGGTCACGGCAAAGGGACTTACATTGTCGGGGCGCAGGGGGGCTCTGCCCCCGCAGCGGGCGCAGAACCTTATCCGGCAGTAAGAGCAGGTGTGTCCGCAGCCTTCGGCAAACTTGGTCTTGGAGCAGATGGTGCAAATGGGGGCCTGAAGCTCTCCCTGCCGCTGCTCCACGCCGTCCCCCATGTGCTCTGCCTGCTCCTCAAAGGTGCTAACCGGCTGCCGCTGCTGTCTACGGCACAAGATGAGATGAGAGGGGCCGCCCATTACCCCCGACCCTAGAGTGTGGGTCCGGCCTCGATGCTACATGCTAAGTGACTCGGCACATATTACTCTATCGTGAACTATATGCGTCGGCCTGGACATATATTCCATTTTGAGCCAGCGTGTGTGCGTCTGTAATCTACTTACACTCAGCTGTCAGTTTATTGGGTACGCCTGCTTGCTAATGCAAATAGTTCATACCACCAAACACACCAATCACGAGGCGTCAACGGAATTCATGCGGCACGTTGACGGGGCTCAGACGGAACAGTTACTGTTTGGCTCAGCTTTTTAACGGTTGAGATGTGCGATCGAAAGTGATTTTGAATGTGGTGTGATTGCTGGCGCCAGATGTGGTGATTCTAGCGTCTCGGAAACAAAAATCTTCCTGGGAAACGGATACATTGAAGTGTCTAGGATTTACAGATGATGCTGCGATGAGCAAAAAAGATCCAGTCAACAGTGGATCCACGGCTGAAAACATTTCGTTAACGCGAGAAGTCGGAAGAGAACAGCCAGACGGGTTGAAGCAGGAAGGCCACAAGCGCAAAAATAACAGTTCAGTACAACAATGGTCTAGACACCAGAGGATAGCTTCTCTGAGCACAACACATCTACTTTTGAAGTAGATCCTACTCTAGCAAAGTGTACCTAATAAAGTGACCGCTGAGTGTTTATACTACACACGGAGCCTCAGTGTGTGGGCTGTTTATATAGCATACTAACCTATAGTGTGCGTGTGTACTGTACTGCAACACGACCCTCTAATGCGTCATATACACAGAACGGCAGAGCTGTGGAATCTCTGGCACAGAATCACGTCGCTTGTTTGCCTTTACCCCAGTTCAGCGGCTGCTGTCTTGGCTGCTTGCGGCTTTCTGCAAGGAAGGGGCACAATTAGCGGCTCACAGCTCGGCGGCACCTTCGATCCCGTTGACTTCCGAGGGTTCGCACCTCAGGCGCCGGGCTTCGGCATCACCTAGCTGACGCCTAACAGATGGATCGTCAGGACACTGAGGCGTGGGCGCCAAAGCTGGGCAAAAATCAGAGCCAGATGCCACTTAAGCTGGCCTCCCTGTTTTTTTCGCCCCTGTCAGAACATGGGCTCAACCTCACCTCTCCACCGCAAAAAAGCAGCTCACGCCACACAGGAACCCCATGCTAACTAACGGTCAGTGAGATCATGATAGGGGCAAGACTCGACGCAGTCATCCATTCAAAAAAGGTTCCAGGCTGTCCGCGAAAGTCTGCCGACACCACATATCAGCTCAGATGTGGCTGTCGCTCACTGAATTTTTCTTAGCACCACTCACGCTCCCCTCAGCCACAATGTTGCTCTCCCAGTCCCACGGGTCCCTCAGACAAACGCGTTCAAGCACACATGCCCCGCCCACATCTGCCCATGCACACTTGCCCCGCCCACATCCACCCACTACGTACCAAATGTGCTCGTAACACCAACTGCTCACCAGCCATCTTCCAGTCCGGCGGAGCTTCAGCTACCTTCAAACTCCAAATAGACTGGTCCAAATGACTGGTCCTGGATGGGCCACAGCAGTTGGCCCATATCCCACACGCCCCCAATGCTCCTCCTCACTCCCAGCCACCCCACTGTCCGCTTCCCGGCCCCCCACAGGGATCATCACGGCACAGAGAGAGCAACCCGCTGTGCATCCCCACCAGTGTCACTCAGCACCCACACACTCTGCGATGATCAGAATGGCGTTGGCGTGCCGTGGACAAATGATATATCCTCGATATCTGCTCCCTGGCAGCGACAGATACCCTTTGCCGGACTGGGCACTGTGGGTTCACAGCCAATATCTAAGCAGCCAGGACTAAAACCGTGTGGCATTTTCATTCCGGCAAGTCCCCTCGTGAAGGTACTTACACTCCTTGACCTGTCTGGTAGGCGCAGCCACTATATTGGTGAGCATCAACTGCACAGACACAGGTTGCATTTGCATGGGTTTGCAGCCAGGGGGCAGTGTGTGTGTGTTCACACATGTGCACGAGTGTCTATGGAGCGTGGGTGGGGGTGCATTTGGCCAACAGGGGGGGTCTGACAGATCACAGCCCTGAGGGGTCTTTATGGAAACTTTATCTTTTTTTAAGACTTTTCTTTAAAAAAAAAACAAAAACAAAAAAAAAACACTGCATTTGCTTGCAGGCAAGTTACCCTGGAAAAGAATCAATTTCTGACTGCTGCTGTTTGATAGTCTATCACATACTACAACGCCACCCACCATTGCCAGGGCAGTTAGTTGCATTGTGTCATGTTCCAGCTTGTGAGAACACCAGTAATGTACTGTGATGTGAGACACGAAGCATAAACCTGAATTTTAACATAAAACCGCCCCAACTCACTGCGACATGAACGTCCCGTAGCACATGCTGTCCAGACGTGAACCGAGCTACAGTACCCAGATACGTTTTTTTTTTTTTTTTTTTGTGCACCAGCTATCACCCAGAGACACTCCCCTGTCGAAAGTGATTGCTTTAGGGCCAAGAGATGCTTCCAGCGTGGAACTTCAAAACATGAAGTACGTTAATAGGTTTGCGATCCAGTCTTTGACAAAATATGGGACATTGAATTTCTCCTTAAAAGCAATCATGACATACAAAACTAACACATTTCCATAAGTGACCACTGATGGCCTGATTCATTATCTATAAACAATTTTTTTGCCACATGATGTATTTATTATTCCATATTATACTGTACATTTAAGTATGAAAACAAAAACCTACACTTTGATAGCTGATCTAAAATGATGCGCTGTTTGACAACTAGCATCTGAATGAAAAAGCTCAGTGTAATTCCAAAATAAAGCTACCGCAAAAATGTTTTCCGGCTTCTGTGAAAGAGATCACTATTACTCTAAAAACTAAACCTTCTGGGCTTTCAAAAACGTTTAGAAATTTTTGCTGATAATAAATAAAGGAAAAAAGTACACATTTTTTTTTTTTTTTTAAATAAACTTGGAAAAGTATTATTGATCTGGACCCCAAAGTAGGTTAACTATGTAAGCGATAACAGCCAATGAGGAGAGACAGGGACAAAAGAAAAAATTAAGTGCAGGTCAGTTAACTCTTTTAATGCTAACATTACTGTGCGTAACAGGCGTGTTAAAAAGTGAAAGATGCAATATTGGTTTAGCTCTTTAAGACACACTGGCCAGTTTAAATTTCACCTTCCACACTCTTAGTAGTACTTGGATTCTCCAGTACCACTTCCACACTTGGACTGAGGATTTTTACTATGTGAGGAAAAATGTTTGCTGTGGTGGTGTTGCTGGAATCAAGATGACCGCAAAAGGTCAGTAAGTATCCAAAAAATGCTAAATTTTCAATATGGTGTTGCCACAGGCTACACTCATACTGCATCTACTTCACACCGATTTTGAATGAACAACTATGACACACCGAATTTGGTAGGAAGGTGAAACCCTTATAGGATCCCATCACAAACCTAACCTTAGTGCTCTACAAATGTGCTATAATTAACACGTGATTTAACCCTAGGCATATAAATTCAGCAGCCGACAAGGCAAAGCTCATCTGGATTACATCACTGTGACGTTTTCTTCAGACTTGCTCAACTGTGGTCCTAGCTAAGTGGTAAAGCGATAAACCGTGGTTGTCCGAAATAACCGTCTGGTCATAAACCAATCAGTTTTGACAAGGCCATTTCAGATTCAGTGGGGGCATGTCTCAGTGGGAAAGCCAGTGTGGGACAAAATCACGCTACTGAGAAAGCACTGTCATCACAGCCATCCATTGGTGGGAAAAGCACGGGGTCTAGGAATGTTACACCTGCTGCACAGGGGAAGGCGGGGCTATGGCATTAGGGGCATGCGGTTACGGCAGCTATCCAGGAGTGGGTGGGGCTAGCGTATTAGGAGTAATGAAGTATCTGTAGTGGATGGGAAGCTTTTAAAAGCTCATCCTCTGATTCCTGTGCTCATCATAATGGCAAAGCCTTTATAGTTTTTATCCCTTTGCTGGATTAACGTTTACGACACACACGGACGGTCTGTGACTGCATGGCCTTGAGGGAAAGACTACCCAGCTGTCTATCCAGTGGTCACGCCGGCGGCCTGCGGCCGTGCTTAACCTTTCCTATCGCACTCCAGCTCCGTGCTGCAGGCTGACTCCGGCCGTCCGGAAATCCCCGAAGCACGCACCCCCACCTCACGGCACTTTTCCTCAGGCGCAGATCCCAGTCTGCTGGTTTCTGGGCAGCGGCTCAGAGGATGCACGCGTGTACCTGTGACGCGCCCAGCGGTCCTGCGTCGCATGCTAAGTCACACCCACAGTGGGCAGCAAATGTAGGAAAAATAAATGCTGAAGCTATAGGCTGAACGGAACTTAAGACAGGGACGACTAAAAGGGTGATTTGTAGTCTCACCTGTCTCTTCAGTCTTCACACCATCCTATTAGCTTAGTGCAATAAGGCCATTCTGATTCTAGGGTCTGAACTGCATTCCTTGCATTATGTATCGACATAGCTGAGAGTGACGTATATAAAACATCTTACAGTTGTATTCATTTTTGCAGCTAGGTGTACAGATTAATTACACCACTCCGCTATATACCAGACAACAAGCATGCTCAGCGTGTAACAGTGTTGCTGCACATCTCCTGGGCCGGAGTTCCATTTCTACCCATGGCTCTGCCTTGTGTGGACGTTCCACGTTCTCCCTTTGTTGCCCTGGTATCCTCTGGATACTCCTGTTTCCTCCCACAGTCCAGAACACAAAGCAGTTCTCCAAAACCGCATCTCTAAATTGACCATTTGGTGTCGTTTGCCTTGTGATGTAGCAGAATTCCATCCAGTTTGCCCCTTGCCTTATACAATTATACACTGGCATAGGCTCCAATTTCACTGCAAGCCTGCACTAATATGCTTCTATAAGTGATTATAGAAAGTGATTAGCAATTAATTATAGGCTACGGCAGATGTTCTTCTCCTGTGGCGCCTGCCTTAAGGTTATAAGTACAGTTCCCTAACCATGACAACACCTGCTGCCTCTCTCAGCACCTGTTGCTGAAGGAATAAACAACCGCTAGCTGTCAGGGAGACCAGGTTACTATTTCAGGCGACCGGAAGGTTAAGAGAGAACAGACTTGACTGGTACGGAAGAAGCAGTCACCCAGTGTCATCTCGCTCCGGTCGTTTCCTCCCAACCAGGAACACGGTTCTTGCGTCTACGTGAGGCTCAAGCCTGCGAATCGGGTCAGGACACACAGTGAAACACACGTACAATCTTGAACAAGCGTTTAGGTAGGGCTCGTACAAAATAAGGCTCCTTTGCTGTGGCAGACGATTTTATGGAAAGCTGCTTCAGTCTTTGAAGGGGTAGTGTCTGCATGCTGGAGAAACATGCCGGCCTACGGGGAACATCACGATCATTTATAATAAACGCAGAAACGCACGCGCGGCGCTCGAAACCGAACCACGGCTCGTGCGGGAACACACTGGGTCGCCAGCACTGGTCAGCTCCCTAGTAACTAAGAGGACATTTAAACGTACTGCACTTCAGAAGTTGACCGATCTTACTTGGTCTGTAGATACACTCGCTCAGGTAAAGCTCAGGAGAGCTAGGGTTTAAGGAATGGGTATTCTCTTACTTTACCATAGCCTCGTCCTCCTTCTGCCGAAGTATTACAGCCATAATGATATCCCTCTCCTCCTCTGTGAGATGACTGAGGTCCGGTATATCAGGAGAGGAAGGCAGCGCCGTAGGTGCGCTGGATCGGGACCCCACGAAAGCAGACATGTTCAAGCCCTCCTTGGCATTTGTTATTGATAAAGATGCAAGGGGTGAAGCCCGATGTTTACGGCACAGTGCTCGAACACAGTGTCTTTAAACCTTTTCATTGTTTCGCGGACACACCGCTGTGTCTCAGCCCGCATTTGGGTGTCCTCCTCCTCCTCCTCCTTTCGCATCCCTGCCCACCTTCTTTAGACCCACTGTCCGACTTTGTCCCCCACTTAATGCCACGGACAACCTAGGGTCTACATCAGCAGGTCACACAGCTCGAATTGATCTCTTCTTCGGCCAGTGAACTCTCATGAGAAGCTAGGCGGAGTCCGTGTTGCCCCGGTACTCTTCTCCTTGCCGCGGTGCTGATGCTGCCGTCGCCGCCGCCGCCGCTGTCAGAAAGACGGATGCCTCAGCCCCGGTGCGTCTCCATCACAGACACTCGTAGTCGTCTGGAAACGAGTCGTCTCTCTTTTCCTACTCTCGGTATCACCTGTATTCGCCGGTGGGCGCCTCTCCTAAGTTCCGTGCTCGGATCGCGTTGTGGCAGTGACTCAAAATAGGTTACATTTCCTTCAGTGCCTGAATCTTGGCCCCGTGCCCCCAGCTGACGAAAATTTGGTGTAATTCTACAATGAATGACTAATGCCATAATACTTTGCATTTACCGAGTCGACTCGAGCCGGCCTGTGAAGGCATGCGTGAAATATTTATTCCTAGGACAAATTAGAGAGAAGTGTTACATCTGACAAGCGCCTGTGAATTCGTAGCTTTTTATTGGAAATGTGGTCCTTAACTCCAGCACGCTCCCGATCCTCCGCAGTGTGCGGGGAAGAAATAAGAAACGAACTGACATAGCAACACCGATGCTGCGAAATAGCTTACTTGAATTGCAAGGGAAAAAAAATATATGGACTTGGCAATCGTGTCTCATACGTCGATTGCACTGAATGCTCATATTCTAACAAACTACAAGACACAATTTTAATTACCCTAAATAATCACATGTATACCGGTCGTTTTTTTAAAACTGTATTTTGTTAAAAGAATGTTAATGACATTCTTATAATGACGTTCCTCAAATAATATATGCGTAATATTACATGAACTCCACATGCTAGGTGCGATCACTCCGATTAATAATGACAAGTAATTACTGTATACGTCCAGGTGATGGCAGCATTTGGTCAAATGATAGACGTCATCAAGATGAACACCTATACGCCATCAGGGCCGGCGGAAATATTCAAAATAAAAGTATCCTTCGCATCCGATACATTTATAACATGCAACTAAGCGAAAGGGCATAAAATTTCAGAGTATTCCCATACTGACGACAAACCCCGTGAATTGTTGACCGTTGCAGACGTACGTATTCTAAATAGAATGAAATTTAGAATTTAAAATAGCACACCCTGTAGGTATATGTAGGTCAGAAGTTACGTGAGGTTCAAATACGATACATATACGTGGGTCCATGTCTTATTGCAGCGTCGCTGTTGTACTTTTGCTTTGAAAAATTTAACTCAGTTTCCGACGGGTTGTTGTGTTTATTTACCGGGGAGAGTGTTCATTGGTGGAAGGTGCAAATATGAAGCAAAGGGGAAGAAAGTCTATCTACTTAAATTATATTTGAATACTGCAGTAAAGTTGTAAATTAGGTTGCTAGTGATATTCCCATCTATCGTTCTATAATTAAGAGGAAATTTTGAAACACACAGATATCATCACATGACAGCAGACATTACGTTATCGGATCTTGACCTGGATGATCAGCACCCCTTCTCTGTCGATATTGGCTTCTATTTGCAATCAAATATAAAAAGGTAGGACGCACACCGAATCCCTGAGACGCTTTTAACTGAAGTGTTGCTGTCTCCTCTGACACCACGTTGCATGAGAACTGTAGTTATGTGCATGTCAGAATTGATTCATTTGCTTTTCTTTTTTTTTTTCTTCCCCGAGTACAAGGCGCTATACCCGCTGGATCGTATGAACAAACGTTTTCAAAATTAATCGGCGGTGTCTGCCAACTGTATCGTACATTTAATAATCAGATGTAAAATGTTTTGCATTTCCTTTATATTTCCTGCTGTTAATAAGTTCTTAATTACTGTGCAGTCTAGTCAATAAATGCCTACTTACTTTCTAAGCCAAAACCTTTGGACTTGCTGTGGAAGGCAAAGCAACGACTCATTCGCTTGTTCGGGAGAAGAGGCCAGAAACTGCAACTCGATTTGTAAGGTTTCAGGTTTTTTTTTCCCCCTCAGAACTGCGTATGAACTAAAAATGAAAAAGAAAATTGCTTTTACGCGTATTTCATAAAATATATTGGTGTGCTAATGGGCCTGTAGGAAATAGCTACTGCCAAGATGTTACATTTTAGGAGCCTTTAAAGTAATTTTCACTTGAGCATGCTTTGAAACCTGCTTTGTAAGTGTGACTCATGCACTCATCTCTTACCAGTTGTCCATGGCCTTACTTCCTGTCTTGGTGGTTCATGGAGGAGCAGGCTGTGTCCCCAGGAAGCATGTAGATATGTCACTTGCAGGGGTGCGGACAGCAACCAGGACAGGTTATGCCTGTTTGAAGGCTGGCAGTACTGCCATGGACGCCGTGGTTGAGGCTGTGACTTACCTGGAGAACAATCCCACCTTTAATGCAGGTATAGCTGCTCGAGTGCATTTTATATCGATAATCAGGGAAGCATTGAACCTGGTTAAGCTGGTTAATAGAATTATTGTTCACCAGTCAACCCCTGAGTAGGAACCATAAATTAGTTGGGAGTTTGCTTAAAAAACATCGTAAGAAGGTAACAGAAGGTAAAATTTGCTTTGTGAATAGTTAGCTTTAAAATTTGTTTTAAAACCACGTTTTTGTGCTTTTTCATCAGTGTATAGATATAGGGCACCCATTTGAGCAGGCAAGTTCAGACACCATACCAGTTTGAGCCAGTGAGAAGTGTAACCATACCCTGTTTGTGCCCTGGCATTACCAGGGTGTGGTTCAGTGCTCACCCAGAATGGTACAGTGGAAATGGATGCCATTGTGATGGACGGTCGCACACTGGCCAGTGGAGCCGTATCTGCGGTCAAGAGGATCGCCAACCCTGTGCAGCTTGCCAGACTTGTCATGGAGAAGGTATAACCCCCAAATCATCTGCAGCGTGTAGGGGGTGCTGTTTCTTTACTTGTTCGCAATATTGGTTGCAATGCCATCCATCGTCCTCAGAAAAAAATTCAACAAACTGACACAATACAGTGAGTTAAGATGCAACATGCTAACCTTCAGAGAGAACCAGCGGGACAAAAATGGATACACTGAGCTGCCCTGTTTGAGAATCTCGTTATGTGCATCTCTCCCATCTAGACCAGCCACCTGTGCCTGACTGCAGAGGGAGCTTCCCAGTTTGCTAAAGCTATGGGCATTCCTGAAGTTCCAGAAGAGTCACTCATCACTGATTATGCCAGGATGCGCTGGAAAAAGAACCTGGAACCAGATGCCAACCCAGTGGAGTGCCAGATGTGAGGCCCAACCAGCACCATTAGACACAAAGGAGCTTAATTACATATGACACAGAGTAATTGACATCTAAAGTTCAAATACCAGTGCGTTACAAATACGAAATGCTTTAGAGTGTTTTTATCGTGTAGTACCATGCATTTAACATTGGTGGGCGCGTCCTCTTTGGATCTAGCCTACATATTGGCGTCCGTTTGTTACCCCTCTCGGCATGAAATGCACGGAGTCGTGTCCCTCTTTTAGTGGGACAGCCACTGTGTCTCACTCAGAGATATTAGCAAACCGTAGTGGGGCGCAGCAGATTTTATTGCAGCGTATCTCTTGTATTGGTGAGGGTGTTTTTTTTTTTTTTTTTTTTTTTTCTCACCCCAGCACTGTCAGCAGACGGACGGCATGCGATATGCCTGATCATGATCTCTCTCCAAGTGCCCAGAAGTCACCTACTCTGCTCTGCAATTAAGCTTTTTATGTGCTGGTTTCAGGGTGGCCTCTGTGGCCTGCTGACTGATGGCATTTGATTTGTGACTGAACTCTTAGATCAGGAGTGGCCAGCAAGAGGCATGTGAGCCTGATGGAGCTCTTTCTATTTACTCCTCTATACCGTCATAAAAAACACAAACATTTCATGGGTGAGTAAAGAAAGGACAGGAGCCCCCCACCCCCACACTGTCACACGGTTGTCTCCCCCCTGTTCACACACTCTTCTTGCCACATTTATCCCACCACTAGTTGTGAGTTTGGCGTGGAAGAGCCTGGGACAGGCTGTCACTGTTTTTGAGGCTTGGATCTCGTCCGTCAGTCCTTTGCGTGCACAGTTCGGCTGGCTTCTCTGTTGCCAAGTCAACTGTTCGTGTCTGTATCACTCGCAGTTGTGACTCTTGGTAATTGGCAGATTGACAGGGCTTTTTAACAATTTTTTTTTTTTTTTTTAGTTTGTGAGTCCAGAGTCTAGATCCTTGAGTGTCGTAAAGCGAGCCTTATTCGGTTAGAATTTACACGCTTCACCTTTTTCTCCTCGTGATTGTCTTCTCGCCTCTACCGACACGATTTCCTGCTCGTATTGTTTGGTTCGGTTTTATCTTGCCGTTCCTTTATTGTTCAGTACAGTCATGTGGGAAATGGCAAGGAGACGGAGATTAATGCATAGAAGCTGACCTCCGTCTGACTGCTCTCTCTTTGAACCTCGATGCCTTTCCTTTTTTGAAATTTGGGTGTTTAAACCTAATATCAGTGTTCCGATCAGGTATAACAGTGGGCGTAGTCCATTTAAACCGAGTCAACAAGATTTTGTCTTGAGAATTATTGTCTCTGAAATCATTTTACTGTGTGTGCGTGTGCATTTAAGGGGCAAGATGGGCACAGTGGGTGCCGTCGCGGTGGACGCGCAGGGCAACATTGCCTGCGCCACCTCGACGGGAGGCTTTCTTAATAAGATGGAGGGGCGTGTGGGAGATACGGCCTGCATTGGTGAGTCCTCACTTCATTACCTGATATTAAAGCATGCCTTGGTGATAACTTATTGCATGCAAGCATTCCTTTCAGCCTTACATTTGCTAATACCAGTAGTACACTGTATAGAGGTTTTGCATGTCTGTCATGCCATCTAGTGGTTCTAGGTGGTATTGATACATACAGTACGCTTGGTTATTGGCTGCTCAAGATTCTATAGTCTGGCTGATTATTGTATGAGTTTAAAGTTTAGTCCGAATGTCCTCACCCTGTTTGCCATCTTGTCTCATTCCTTCCCATGCCGCCTTTGCTCGCGTTCGTCTTTCTCGAGTGAGGTGCCTCTGTTCTCTCCAGGGTGTGGTGGTTATGCCGACAACCAGACTGGAGCCGTGTCCCCTACAGGTCACGGTGAGTCCATCATGAAGGTCATCCTGTCCAGACTGATCCTATTCTACATGGAGCAAGGTATGCCCAGCCCATCCTCTCGCACACACGCCTGCACACTGCAAACCCCCCCCGTCTGTTCCACTCTAACCCTAAGCACCCAAACACGTCCAGCGCCATTACACTCCTACGCAGTGTTATGCGGCGGATGGATCGTGGACTTAATGCCCTTTCTGTAGAGCACAGGTCAATGTAATGTACAGAAATCACTGGGTCAAATAGCATTTTACATTAAAAATATTAGATGCAACATGAATCCTCCCCCCAAGAAAGTTAAGTTCTTAGAGGCTGTCAGAATTGCTGACCTGGTTTGTTAGCTAAATATTAACCAGTGTGGGGGAGGGAGTCGCACATTCTTGCTGGGTGTTTACAGTCAACTTGTGCCCCCGGGGAGGAAAGCTTAGTCACCTCGCAGCCTCCTGGGCAGGACTATTGAAGACCCGCCCTCCATCTGTGCCGAAGGAGCAGGCATGAAGATGTACCTTCTCACTCATCTCTTTGCTGCTCCAATCCCATGCAGGCATGACAGCCCAGGAGGCGGCAGACAAAGGTTTAAACTACATGAAGGAGCGGGTGCAAGGCTTGGGTGGCGTGGTGGTGGTGGATCCGCGGGGCAACTGGGCAGCTCGCTTCAGCAGTCTTCAGATGGCGTGGGCTGCGGCGCAGGGCGACCTGCTGCATTATGGGCTGTATGCCGGAGAGAACTTCACCCAGCCTATTGAGGATCCCAATGATCCCTAGTCTCAAAAGCGGCACTGGCTGACCAATCAATGCTGCGATTGCCAATGGTATTGCTTAGTTACTTTGGGATACTCCCGGCCACCATGGATTTTGAAGGCTCATTTATCCTATCACTACTGACCACTCCTCTATGCTACTCTCCAACACACAAACACTCATTACCTAGCACACGGAACACACTCATTCCCACAAGCACACAACCTAACCAGGTTTATGATTCATGGCAATTAACTAAGATTAAATTCAGAATCACACAATCAAACACACTGTAACCAAACTGAACATTCAAAGATCTAAATTTAGATTTGGAAGGTCTAGGTTCACTGGGACCAACAGATTTGTCAAGCAATGTGCAAGTTCAACAGTTTCTACCTTTTCTATAACACTGCAATATCTTTGATTCCTTTTTTTTTTTTTTTTTTTTTTTTTGGCATTTAGACCACCAGCATCACGCAAAAGCAGTAAAAACACTGGAATATTACTGGGGCTGCGGAATACTTGACAATACCGATCTCAATAAAGTTGTTGACTGGAGTAACCGCTGTGTGCCCTTCCTTGTGTTTACTATTGCTATAAGGCGCTGTTAACACAGCATTCTCAAAGTGCAGCACAGTGTTTGTTTGCTATCAACATTGTGGAGGTGAAGGTCTGATATTCAGCATCAAAACCCTGATAAATATTGTTCCTGCTTACCACAGCAACTTTCATCTGTTTGTATTCAAAATACAGGCTAGTCCCAAACTCCCGTGCTCATTCGTGTTTTGCTGGTTTAATCATGCCGGAGGGTGTAGGACATGTGTATATATATATATATTTTTTTACCTGGACTAAATGTCTGCATTTGTGACTTAAGTCCATTGATTATATCTCTGCCCACTGTAGGCATGGACAGATCCCTCCAAAAACCAGTGAATGAGGAGAGCCAGGGTGGGGCTACAGTCTAACCTTTGACCCTGGAGTGGGCACTGGGATGTGGTATATAGCAGGATGAGTGCTACACTGCTGCCAACACTCTGCAGATGTAAACACATTGCCATCTCCCCACACAAGGAGGGCTCAGGCCTTCTCTGTCAGGGTCATTTTCCAACAATTTTTTTTTCCGTTTGCTAATAGCCAACATACATGCGTTTTTACTGGACTAGTGACTCATATTCCTGCAAAATCTAGGTGCAGAGCGAGGCTTTTCAATGTACTACTAAAAATAATTAACATTGATATGGAATCACAATTATAGATAGGGTCTAGGCACTTGTACTAACAAAAGCCTGTTCTTTGGATTTGGGACATTCAGCTCAGTCTAAATGAGCCCTTGTTATTACAGCTTTAGACACATGTTGCGGATTACCAGAGGCAGAGATGTTTCTTTTGCAGCTAGTGCCAAATCTTGTATTTGGCTTGTACTTTGTAAACACTGTTGTAGGCTCAGCAAGAATTTTATCAGAGTGTGGTGTGTGCAAGTATGTAGCAAACTCTTAAGTGCTTAAGTATGCGGAATTACCAAATGCAGAATTGGGGGAACGTATAGGATATTCCGCACAGCACAAATACAAAGCAAACATCTGCTTGGTTTCATGGGAGCTGGTTTTCCGAAAGTGCTGATAGCATCTGAACCACAGTTCCCATGGCAGTACCACGCAGGGTGTATGAGAGCTCTCTGACTGCACCGCAGAACAACGCGCGTCCCAGGCAGCGATCCAGACTGCGTAAACATTCCCCAGATAAGAGGCCCGGTCCGGGCAGAGCCGCTCCGAAACTCCGCTCCCTTCTCAATGTGACGTTCTTTCTGTCTCGACGCTATGATAAATACTAATGGCACACGAAGGGCTTATGATTGAGAGGTAGAGTTAATGGCGAGATGGTGAACGTGATACCTTTATTTCGGCCGTAGCTTTCTGTCGAAGGACACGGGGGCATTCATGTGTGAGATCGTCCCATTGATGTGGATCGTCCTGCAGGTCATTGGTTAGCAGCGATGGCAGGAAAGGGGGCCGGGCCGAAAGACAGAGCCGTCATAGAAAAAGTGGGAACTGGGGGACCGTCCGGTGACGGCGACACGGTGACAGATACTGTACGCTTGTTGGCGGGGCGACAGCCGCAGCCTCGTAGGCTTCAACGGGACGCAAGTGCACACTTTTAAAGTCGTGCTTCCATTCGTCTCCATCTGCGGTGGCGGAGTGCACTCAGAAGCGTGTAGCCTACTTTAGAAAAGTGCGGAGACTGGCGACGCTAGAGACGCGCAAAAAACTGCGGGGAGAGGCAAGAAAAAGAAAGGCAAAGAACATGGCGAGGGTCCTTCAGCCGGCGGATCGACCCTCTAGCGTAAAATCATTTTCAACCTGACTTAAAAGGACGTCGGGAATGCCGCGGCACTGATTTATGTGTAAGCCCCGTGGAGCCGGCGATCGCAGTCTGTAAGTAGGGAAGGGGATTTAAACTCGTCCTGTGGTACAGGAGGAGCGGGGCGACTGAATCCACCCTTCCAGCTACTCCCGGTGAGGCGCTCTGTCTACGACGTGCTGTGAAGCTTGCAGGACAACATGCCGATCTTGCCTTAAAATGTTCATGATTTGCACGCCTGCAATGCCGAACTCCTCACCTACGTGTGTTAACGGAGAGTTTAAACTGAGGAAATCTGACCCAAATCGCTGCAAGGAGGTTCATTATGTAGAAATAAATAAACAAATAAAATGAATTACATGGTCCGGTTAATATCTGCTTAATCAGAGATGTATTTAAGGTAATCGACTTTTGCGTCATTTGTAATATTTAATTATTAGTTTAATATATATAAACCTTAGACTTGAATTCATTTTGCTGGGAAGGTTTGAAAGCACTTCAAAGTTTGGGGTATTCCGCTTGCTAGATTCTGTGCAAACGAGACATCGAAATGTCTGCCGCGTCTCCAAGTTATAATCATTTTTGACGGAAGAAGTAAAATAAACATCTTTAAATTGGATTCCGAAAATTATCTTTAGTTGAAGACTAATTCACGCCTTAAATACATCATGGTAAAAAGCGTCCTTACATGCAAGTTCCCATCCTCAAAGATACAAAGGTACAACGATTGCGATAATGGCTGTCCCTTTCTTAATTTTCAGGGGCCCCAGAGCTGGTAAAAGTGCTGAATTTGAGTCTTAAGTGTTTCCATGCTACACGATGAAAGCTGGTAACATTGCCAATCCCTGCTTTGAAAGATGCTGTATCAGTTAGCTTGCTCCTTTGTCTTAACACGGCAGCTTTAAGAAAAAGGGTCTGTTTGCAACTTTAGCTTGGGGGAACACTTGTGGTCTGTTCGTGGCCTTTGGGGAACTCTGACATCCAGCTGACTTTCACAAGTCAGGGGAGCATTCAACCGTGAGTAGGGGCCTGACTTACCAGCCGTGAAGCTCGGTGAGATGGCAGTGGCTTTGTTTACCACCCGAGGTTGGGGTTGCTTTCCGTCACAGCTTTGTCGCGACGGGACGTGGGACCCTCAGAAATGACAGCGTTTCCCTCCAGCTGCCGACCGAGTGTGTCTCAGCTGACGAGGAGCAGGGAAGCACGTGACCGAGCCACAGCAGAATAAACAAACGGGGGAGATGGCTGCTCTGACAGAGAATGTCCTAACAGGTCTGTTTGAAACCCCACTTTCTCCAAGGTTTGGTATCTTCTTGTTTTATTTGTCAGCTTAATGGTCATGTGAGCACACGACCCTGCCCCCGAGGCTATGTATAAAGTCCTCATTACTTTAGAACAGTTATGCAGTTTTATTTTCTATAAAAAGAATTGGTTAACTCAATTTCTATATAAACTGCTCGATATACCAGATTTAGTTTGTATATTTTTTGAAACCAAATAAATACAGTTTATCCAAGACCAGAGGTTGTATTTTATATAACATTCAAGAGTCATAATTTTGGGAAAAATGGCATTTTTCAGTATAATAGCTGTATTCATACAGTAAATTGTATGATTACGAGAATTGAAAATGATACTGAAGGACACTATGATTGGTTGAAAACCAGTTAAAAAAAACCTGATCATTTTGTCAGTGTAGACAGTATAAGGAAGATATATATTCACTTGATAGCCGAGCAACGTA
This sequence comes from Gymnarchus niloticus, assembly GCA_009936485.2. Classification (NCBI taxonomy): domain Eukaryota; kingdom Metazoa; phylum Chordata; class Actinopteri; order Osteoglossiformes; family Gymnarchidae; genus Gymnarchus; species Gymnarchus niloticus. Next base: position 6,514,985 of record JAACJT020000052.1, read on the forward strand.
AAAGAAGAAAAAACCTGTATAAACTTAGACGAGATCAAAGGTTCCCAAGCGGAAACCGCAAAGTCTAAACGAATTTGGAGTTGAGTTCCGATCTGTGGTTTAGTCCTTCACCCCCCTGAGGTTCCCAGTGTTGAAAAACTTCTGTCTTAAGAATTGTGGCTGGAACGTGATTTCAGGAAGAATGCTTTGATGAGTGAGGCTCCTTGATCTGGAAGCAGATTCAGCGTGAATGCACTCATTTCATCCCAGCCTCGAACTTTCAATGGGAAGAAAAAAAAAATCCGCTCGCTACCTCAAACTCCTACATGCCCGATTGACTGCTTTGGAGCACACCAGTCTCCCCGCATCTTAGCAAAGCTTAACACACAGGGAGTGTTGTTGTGGGGTGGGACCAGCCCGCCAAGAAAGCTTCTCCTACCGGTCAATGCTAGACATTTTTATGCCTCAGTGACTGGTCCTGCATTAAGCAGGTACCCATGCCATCCGTGCTGCACGCAGCTTGTTGTCACTCTGTCCGTCTGGCTGTCCCACAGCTGGCTTACTGACTCCTGTTGAACAGGTCATTTTGGGGGGGCTTGTGGGTAATTAATGTCATTTTAACCCCCCAGGATCGTACTGGTTCTGGCTCCTGGCCTCTGTTCTGAAAGCCCACTATAAGGATGGGAGTGGCAACACTGGCCGTGTGCAGAGAATCTTTGGAATGTGACATTCCGATAAAGATAGCTTTGTGTTTCCCGTGACCCACCCGCAGGGTACCCTGGGAGTTTGGCTGGGTCGTGCTTGGCAAGACATGCTGGCATGTGGACGTGGTTCCCGGATGGCTGGAGGGATTTCTCTCCTAGAGCGTGCTGATGGTGGCATGACTGAAAATTTTGGTGGGGAAAGGGGTCCTCTTCTGGTGCTGGTGGTCCAAAGGCTAACAGGTACAACAGCCCATCAACACCATGCACAGAGCACGTTTGGAGTCACAGCCCCAGTAGCCAGAATCAGAGCCTTGTCGCTATGACGACCGCCCCATCAACTAGTCGGGTGTCGCATAACCAATGGTGCCACTCTCTTTTCTGTTGTGTGACTTGGTCGATGCCGATGACGAACTCGGAGATTCACGGCACCGAGCTGCACCCAGCTTAGGTGCATGTGTGGCCACTATGGTCCTGGGTACGATGCTGTGCGTGGAGTCTGAGATATACCGGCTGAAAGACTCAGCCAGATCTCCATCCTTGGGTTGGGTTGGGTTGGGTTGGGGGGGGGGGTGAGTTCTGGACTGCCTACTCTCGGTTAGAAATGGTACCATCCCCCAATACTCAATTGCAAGATGGGCCCAGCAGGCTGAAATACTATTATACTGACAGCTGACGCAAGGATGAATGCAAAGAATTTACTAATATGAATGAAGTGTGGCATAGTGGCTCAGGGGGGAAGTATTACAACTCAGGGCTGAGGTTTCAGATTTCACACAGTCCAAAAACAAGTGATCAGTTGGCTTTACTACATATCTGTGTGTATGTGACCAAATTAAAAAATAATTATAAAAATATTTAATTCCTAATTAAAAAAAAAAAGTCAAGCTGTAGGGATGGCTAGTTGGTTTTGATCTTAGCGGACCAAAGGGGTGTCTGGTTCAGCGGAGATTTGCTTTGGCTCCTGGGTGGGCCTGCGCACATGGCAGACGGGGCAACTGTAAACATCCTTGACTGGAAGCTGGTGAAGTAAATGAAGCTTTCAGTCAGATGTTTGCAGCTGCCGACTGCTGTGACGATAGCCAGATGTGGTGGTGCACCCAGGGTGGCGCCCAGTCGCCTTGGGCCTCTCGCTCTGAACTGCCGATCACACGCAGCCTGCCTTTCGGCGGCTCAGATATCCATCAGAACGGGGAATGGCAGTGCTGGTTTGCTACCAGATCCTCGGCCCCTCAGCAGGGCATCTAGACCCTCGCAGAAATGACCTAGCATATCCCCTTCTGGGAGATCGCATCTAGAAAGTTCCGGAGCATTCTCATTACCCCCACACTCTGGATTGTTCTGCCTGGAGAGACAATTGCCACGTTCCTCCTGGGGGACACCTGTTAAGGGTGGGTGTCAGGGAAGCCAAGCACATGTAGAGGCCCAGATCATGCTTCCATGACTTCTCAATCCAAGACTCTCACCTGCGCTCTCCCAAAACCGTCACCCCCACTTCAGCACCCGGGACAGCTCCACACGTGGCCACCCTGTCACCCTGGGGGCATTATGGGCTGCGGGCCTGGCGCGGGGGTCTTTTCTGCCAGTAACAGCAGATACTTTCCTAAAGCATCAGTAGATAATTGAAGCAGTTGCTTGTCGGGTGCCTGCCATTCTACATCTTAGACTGTGGCAGTGACGCACCAAGTCAAAGGTGCTCTGAAGAAGCCATTGGAATATCTCCGGACCGTTGCGTGCCTGGCTGAGGATGAGCACTGTCAGACCTGCCTGTCATTATCCTGCTCAGTTTTAATCTCCTGCTCACTGAAAAAGCAGGCACTCTGTTACAGAGGGCAGAAACGGGCCCAGAGAATGTCAGCCACTTCCTGTTACAGTGTATCGCTCAAGGTTCATCAAGGTTGTCACCAGCAAGCATGCTGAGGTCCTGCCTCCCCATCTGTCATTCTTAGCTTAGTAGCCTGGGTTCGTCGATGCCTGCGTGACCTGTGACCCCGGGATGCCTAGGTCCCAGGGTGTGTAAACATCCTACACTCTCAGCTGTGGCCGAGCAGACGCTGGGAGATGGGGTGTTTGCGCTCCCTGACCCGGGAAAGCAGCAGCTGGAGAAGAGCGGGGGTCCCGCGGGAAATCACACGGTGGGACCAAGTCGACACCTGCAGTCAGCCTCAGTCGCGAGAGACAATGGAAATAGATGAAGAGGTCAGTGCACTGGCTCAGAAACCACCGAGGAAGACTCCGGAGTACAGGGGGGGCCGCAGCAGTCGGCTAAGCTGGTAAGATGGAGCGTGCTGCAAGGAGACGAGACCAAGCACTGGCTTCAGGTTTGAACACCGCATGGAATCCACCACACACTGGGGAAGTATTTCGTGTCTCGTGTTTCTGGTGCAGTAGACGCCGAGATGCTGGGAGACATTCTGCACCATCTAAGAGAGGGTGGTGCAAAGCAGTCAGGAGAGCTGTCAGGGTTTCCTGAAAGGTGTGTGCCTGGTTCATGTTCCAGGGATGGCAAATGGGAGGGGGGGGGGGTTGTGGTGGTCCTTCTGATCCATTCTAAACTGGCTGGAGTGGCCTGATAGCAGATAAAAGGAGCAGCTGAGAGGAAGCGGCTATGTATACACTCCCAGATTCAGTGAAAATCACCCTTCCGGTTGTTGTTTTGTTTCCTCTAGGGCGGGGTTGCTGGGGAGCGACTGCACAATGACCTCTGCTCCACAGGCCTTTCAGAGCCCAGCGCTTCAGATGGCACTCTGGCCTGTTTCCAGGGAAACACTATGCTCAGGTTTGCAGGGTACTGAAATACAAGTTTACATGCTTAACATTGTCTACGGAGAAACTATTACAAAATGAAAGATAAAAAAAAATTTCTGTCAAGTACTACTACTAATAATAAGAGTGATAACAGTAGTAGTTTAGTAATTAGACAAGCCTAAAAAAAAAAAAAATTCTCAGCAGAATTAAGAATGCATTTTTTCTTGGTCGTCCGCCAATAGATGGCGCTTTTCCTCCACTTTGTTAAAGGCTGAGGCTCTGCAGACTTAACTGTATGCTGTGCACAGTATTACGTTTACGGTGTGAACAGCAGCACAACGTTTGACTAGGTCTTTCACTGAGCCTCCTCCTTGGGTTACTGAGAAGGACATGCCCTCAAAAACTACATGTTAAAACATATTCTTTATACAGGCTTTGAAAGACAAAACATATGCAGCAGTATTTCTGGATTGGATTTGGGGTTACTGAAAATAGATACGTGAATGGATTTGTATTTTTAAGAACAATTAAATACTTTCTGAGGTTACAAAGGTCAGAATTAATATGATCCATCGATTTTTCAAACTGATTATCTGTTACAGGGGCAGAGGGGTGCATATATTAGTATGTTTAAAATGTATGTAATTACATACACTTAAATAAACCACATTTATCATACAGCAAGCACCTGTGAACACCCAAGGTAAATCTATTAATGTGATGGTAAATTTGCTGCTGGCTCTACAATTATGATGAATATTGAAGCAATTATGAAAATGTATAATTAAATACGTCGTCTAACCAGCCAGCTGTTAATTTTTTTGCCTCCAGCTAAATAAATGAAAATACTGCGATAAACGATATTTTAAAACGTTAATATATGGTTTTGAACTATAATAAATGTAACACGCTCTTAGAACAGTTTCATTGAGAGTTTTTTTTTTTTAGAATTTTGTTTCGCATATAGAATTAGAGGCAGCAGAGTGGGTCAGGGGTTAGCACTGTTGCCTCACGCCTCAAAGGTTGGGGGTTCAACTGTCTCCTCTAATGCATGTATGGAGTTTGCATTTCTTCCTGCACTTTGAACTGTGTGTGAACTTGTCCTCTGATGGGTACACCACCCATTCAGGGTATACACCAGCCTTGAGCCCTGGGATAAGCTTCAGGTCCCTCCTGTTTATAAGAGCGGATCGTCTGCAATTGACCTGTGCTGCATGCAGGCAACTGCATTCTCCAGAAATGTTGATTGACTTAGTCCTGTTGGGGAAACGTGGGTGGTACTCGGTGACACATTTTGAGCTCCTTCCGGATACCGCCGGAATTCCAGGGTTGGAAGTAGAAGTGGCTGGAGGATGGATGAGTGAAGAATCATAGTCTTCCCTTAGCACCGAAGGATACACAAGATGCATCCACCAAATTTGGCTGTCTCGCCAGGGGCAACAGTGTTGTTTCTTCCAAAACAGGCAAATCCTAGGTGTGAGTAGGCTTTGGTTTTATCTCTCAAAGCAGCAAAAGCAGAAGCACAGACCAAAAACGGAACACAGAGGCAGGTTTAAAATCGCCTTTGTCTGTCTAATCCAGCATACGTATAACCATCCCTGATTTACTGTGCGATTGTTTTTGTTGTCGAAATTGTGGTAAAATTTCATTTGCAGTTATGTCTATGGAAATACCAGATGGTTTCGGTTGCGATTGTGAAAACCCAAGTTTCGATGTAGATGTACGTGTGTAGTGTCTCTCTCGACCACAATAGGAACTGCCCCTCCCTCCCACCAACCTATACATGCTCTCCATGGAAATGCCAGTTTCGATCACATGTGGTTAAACCAGGTTGGAGAATATCAGACGAAAGACAATGGTGAGGAAATGAGTTTTGAGCACTAGTATAACTGAATGGTTTGATGATTAAACAAAAGAACCTAGGTTTTTTTAATCAGAAAAGTAAAAGCTCTTCCTGTCATTAATAATTCTACCCCCAAAGAAGGTCATGACACCGATTAGAACAGAAATAGATCAGATTGACGTCAAAAGCCAAAGAACAGGACCAAAACCAGGGGATATAGTCAGTGCAGTAACCTCATGTCGAATTACATTGATCCAATATGCAAGTGAGCCACACTTCTCACTATTCATCTTCAAAGCAGCTGGGCCGTAAAGGATGTCATCACAGCAAGGGACAAAGAGACAGGAATTAGTGATGAGACAAATGAGGCTTCAAAACTAGTTTGGTATACTCCCACAGACCATGGGTTTTGATGCCTTATTTAGCCCCAGCATTAATGGGTAGTTTGGTATAGTCCCACCCACCATGGGTTTTGAAGCCTCATTTAACCCCAACATTAACTGGTAGTATGGCATACTCCAGTGACGTGCGGTGAGCTCAATGACTGGGGAAGCACTGGATAGTATCAGAGCCAGACTTACACACATATGAACCCGGTAGAAATCGCTTAAATTCACCAATCAGTTTGACAGATTACACAGTGACTATTGGTTAGGCG
>JAACJT020000052.1:6520982-6536166 GCA_009936485.2 Gymnarchus niloticus
TTTATTGGTATTACTATTATTAACTTTTCGGGGAAACTGATATTTACATTACAGTATGACAGGTGAGGCTCTGCCTCCCCTGCCCGCACGTCCCTGGTATACTCCCACCCACCACAGGTTCTGAAGCCTCATTTGTCCCATCATTAACAGCAATGGCTTCATGGCACATGTCAGTTAAAGGTCACTTTACTGGTACAGCTTTGTAATGCAGCCTGAGCCAGTTGATCTGCTGCGTCCTCATGGTCACATTAGCCCATGTCCAGGTTGCAGCTCCTTAGTGTACTCGTTAGAGTGCCAAAAGGAAGGGTTCACCAACACAGAATTTAAATTTGAAAAATATTTTTTTTACCTGAAGAACAAATGACCAACTGAAATCTTATTTTGAGCATAAGAGGATAAGGAGAACCAGCAACAAGATTAAATCTATCCGTCTTCACAAGGAACATGGCCCCAGGAAGCCTGGGCAGAAGACACAATACGCTGGAGGCATGCTATCTATGTGGTGGACTGGAGTCAACATCAATTTAACAACATATTATAACAACCTTTGGCCAAGGTGTCGGTCTTATGGAGTGAAAGTCAACTTTGCTCAACTGAATTGTGCATTTCCCTATTCTCGATGACTTAATTAACATTTTATGAAGCTGTAAGATGGCACATAATTGGTAAACTTTCTTTCTACAGGTTCTCATTTTGAGTGCAGATTTTGGGCCACTCTAGGGTACTCCTAGTTTTTTGAACAACGTCGCTGTGTTGAAGGCACACCTCCAAAAATCAATGGTGGGATTGGGAGTCTGAACCAGACTTGGCTGTTCCACAGAGATGGAGCCTGTATTCACATCCATCTACTGCCTTATCCATCTGGAGAAGTACCACCAATTATAGTCCAAGAAAAGCATTCCCATGATGCCCTGCCACAATGATGCTTCGTGCACAACAGGGATGGTGTTACCAGGGTGATACTCTGTTTCCTCCACACATAATTTGTGGTCAGGCCAAGCATCTCAATATTTATTTAATCGGAACAATGCAACATCTTTCCAGCCAGGGATGTACTTCGCAGCATATTTTCCAACACGCGTGGGCATTTTCACTAATTACTTCCTTCTCGCCAAATGATTTTGCGGAGTAACCGGGCTTCTGATTGCAGCAGGAACAGCTTATCCCATCCCATCTGTGGAACCCCACACGTTCTTCTGAGCTGTTACTGGCTCCCCAGAAGATTCTCTTTCCGCTTAGCAGAGACTTGAGGTCTAAGCTGTCATGCATTTTGTATGGTGAAAAATGCCCCTCAAAATCTTAACGATCTCTGCCTTTCCAAAGCTTTCGATCACATCTGTTTTGGAAGATCCGTGGTCTTCTTGGTTGTACTTTAGGCAGCTGGAAGAGTACATCTCTCTTATCTTTAAATGTATAGCTCACCTTATACAGAAAAGTCCAACCATCAGTCTTTCAAATACTTATCCTGGTCAGGGTCACCGGGGACCTGGAGCCTACCCAGGCAGCACAGAGCACAAACCAGAGGTCCATACTAGGCGGGATGCTAGTCCATCACAGGGCACAAACACAAAATCAAATGCTATGAGGAAGTTAGCGATTCCAGTTAGCCTGTGTCTTTAGACTGCAGGAGGAAACTGGAATACCCGGTGGACAGATGCACAACATCACACACAGAAAGAAGAGCAATTCACAGCTCTGGAGGTACTTGGCACACTGGGCTCTCTTTCTTTAAAACCACGAGTTTTTGCCTATGTTCACTGGTGTGAATTCTGAATGGCTCAACCTGAACTTAGAAAATGTCGGTTCATTCTTTCAATGACCCCCCTCCAAATTTTGCCACTATAAGAGGACGATATCTCTCTTCAGGTAGCCCGTTCCACCAGATCAAGACTAGTTTCAGATCAGCCAGTCTCAAGGCAGGTTGAGGCATCTCCCCGAGGACTGGACTTAAAATAAAATTTAAAATAAATAAACAAACAAACAAACAAACAAAATTCCATCTCGAATGTCTCCTTGTATAATACTTTAATTCAGCAGTATGCAACAAGATAAACTACTGCTACATTTTACATTTCCATACAAGTACAGAATTATAAAATACAAAGTTATACCTGACGCATCCAGACAATGGTTACCACGATGACCAGAAACCACAACGCTGATGTCTACAAACACCGTACTGTTCAGAATCTCAAGAAGAAACACAAGAGGCACGTACACAGAGACCTCTCCTAGGCTCGGGAATGTCACGGACAGCGTCGCCGTGGGACAGGACCTTGTCATCGTATTTTGTTAGCCTGTGTTTCACAAGTGCTGGCTCCTTTGTCCCACCCCCCCATCCAGCAACAAGCACCACGACACCCGGCTCTGCATATGAGCACAGAGGCTTCTATAACCCCTAAGAATTCCCATACCCCTCCTCACACACTCCACTGCCCTCACATTCTACGCTAGCTAAACTCGGCTGGCCTGAATCACACACCCTGAGAGAGATGGGTTCCCGCCTTGTTGGCGTCACCGAAGGAACCCCAGGCAGCCAAACTCTTCTTGCTCTCCCTTACTTCCCATTGAGGGACAGGGGGTTAATCTGGAAGGGTATTAGCCCTGTGGCTAGGGGTAAATAACAGTCTGGCAGGCACCACCCCGGCATTCCCACCCACGTGACCGCATGGGAAGGAATAAGCGGCACGTTACAATGTGAAGGATTGACCCCACGTGCGGAGCCTCCCTGGGAAGACGCAAATCCCAGGGTCTGGCTGGCCCTTGGGGGCCCGGGCTCTTGCTCGCTCCGCCCCGTGGGGTAAAAGGAGGCACTTTGTATGGCACGCGGGGCACTCTGATGCACGCATACACCCGACACTGCATACATATGCGTGGATGGGGACGCCAGAGGACAGATGGACCGAACACATCGAAATCCGTGATTCGGGAGCTACAAAACCGAACGGCGGCTATCAACAGTCTAACGGCATACGAAACTCGAGTCTGACCTAAAGGTTACAGCATTAATAAGCAGCTCGCAGCATCATCAACTCAGACTTCTGCAAAGAAATCCTTACAAAGGAAGACAGGATATGTGTTGTATTTTACGGGGAAGGGGCATGAAATTCAGAGGAAATCAGGTAGCCCATAATACTTCTCTAAACCTACATGTGTGCTTCAGGAAGAATGACGGCAAGAGGTTAACTGACTAAAATAGCTACCACAGTAACAAATACGGGTGCTGCCCAAACACAGGCATTTTGCATCGGAAGGCTACATTGCACACCGGGGGGAAACGTCAACCAGTGGGCATTCTGGAAAGTTCCAGCTAACTTCCAATAACCAGAACTCCCACACACCTGACGCCTACATGGGAAGGAGGTCACCATACTCCAGTTTGTCCCCTGTGCCTTTGACTTCTCCCCAGACGTCTTTCAGTGATCTGGCGGCGCCACCCTGCTGGAACTTTGTCGTCCTTCCTTCTCCCCATCCAGGATGCTCCTGTCCTCTGTGCTTGTCTGCTGCACCCCACCCCTCCTCCTCCTCTGTGCTGTCTCCCATGACTCCGCTCCTCTCAGATGGTGGGGAGGCGGGGCTCTTTGGGTACGTCTCTTTTCCTGGCCGTACCCTGGCCCCGCCCGCCCTCCTTCTCCGGGGTGGACCCCAGACAAAGTCTTCAGGGGGTGTGTAGTAGCGCTGGGCAAAGCGAAGGAGGGCTCGCCGCTGGGAGCGGTCACGTATCGTGTAGACGAAGTACTCCAGCGCACTATGGCGCATGTTGGGCAGGGCCCCGCTCACCAGCGCCTCCTCCAGCAGTAGCCGCACCAGCGGCAGCTTAAAGCCCTCGAACCCAAGTTCGCCTAGGCTCTTCAGGATACGTGTTATGCGCAGATAGTTGTGCTGGGACCTGGGGACATTGGGGGTAGGGGTGCACAGATAAGAAACTCCTCTTTCTGCGCAACGCACCAGGATGATGTGGAAGTCCACCCGGGAGGCACACCAGCGAATCCTGTCAATCTCAGTTTCCGACTTCTAAACACATTCAGCCCGCATCAAAGTCTGCATTTTAAATTATGCGCCAGTTCCAGACTGCAAAAAAGAGCCTGAGGTATGACATTATATTGCTGGAGACTCGGAGTCTAACAGGTTTAGCGCAGAAGGAAAAAATGTCATGCCTGTTCTTCAGCTGCATTAATGTGTTATCCCAGCCCACAAGCCTAACCAATAGAATAAGGGCTTACAAGATGGATGGACGGATGTGATTGCATGACCGTGCCGACCTGAAGGCTAATTATTCCACTGATCTTTAACAAAAGATCATAAATAGAAATACTGCCTAGCAAGTATTAGCTTTACGCTTATACTGTTGTTTAATGTTTCACGAAACATTGGCTAACTTACTCAAAAGTAGCTAAATGAAAATGGACTTTCTGGATGAAGACTGACTTATAAGCAAAATTGAAATATCACGTTAAACCATCTCATGAAACCCTTATGCCAAGACCCTCACACCCTTCTCCCCCACCCCAGTGAAAGGAATGGGACGTGGCTGGAACTCACTCATTCAGGTGCCGGAAGCGTTCCTGCCAATTTGCGGCTCGGGCGACACGGCCGGTCTTATCCAGGAGCTTGATGCCGAAGAAGTCCAACATGATTGAGTAAGCCTGCAGGAAGCGGCGCCTGGCGTCGCGGGAACCCTGAAATTCCTGCGGTGGCCAGAAGGAGCTCAAAACGTGTCACAGAGCACCACCCACCCACAGCCCCCAAACAAGACTAAGTCAACCAACATTTCTGGAGAATGCAGTCGCCTGCAGGCAGCACAGGTCAATCGGAGACGATCCACTCTTACAGACAGGCTGACATCAGCAGCATGCCCCATTTCAGTGGCGTCCTCGTACCTTAATCTCATCCTGAGTCAGCTCTTGAGCATAGAAATTCAGGCCTTGCTCTCGCAACGGGAACAGCCTGCAACACAGTGGATAGAAATGCTTCAATGAGCACCTCCCCTTCTCCTGCTTTTGGCAGCTCGTCCCCAGCTCAGAAGGAGGCAAGCAGGCGACGAACACGGTGACCTTGCACCTTCCCCGCACCTCGGCACGGTCTCCTCTGGAGCTGCCGCTCTCCCCCTTTGGTCGAGACCAATTTCCAGAACGCGTCGTTCAGTCTCGGGGTTTTAGTGTTTGGCACGTCTGAGACACACGCCAGTGATTCTGAAGTCACTAATTAGCATTATGCTAATGTTTCAAAGCACTGTAACAAAGGAAAAAGTGGTCTTTTTTTTTTTTTTTTTTTTTTTTAAGTCCGGTGCCACAAGCAAACATCTCCGGTTCTGCCTCCTATGTTTTACACAGGAGACATCTAGACAGCGCAGGCAGGGGTGGATTTATGCTTTACTGTTCTGTAGGATCAGAGGGAGCCTCACCATTGTATGTACGTGTGGTTGTGCTCCAGCTTCTCGTAGTCTCCTCTCCACTGTGTGAGGATCTCTTCGACGTAAATACCTGAGCGGAGACAGAAGACCGTTACGCTACCAGCGGGTCGGATGACCCGACGGGGAACTCGGAGCACGGGACACACAGGCCCTGATGCTGCAAATCCTGCTAGTCCTTGACTGGAAGGGGGGTCCACTTTTGCTGAGCTGAGTAAAAAGCCCCCACCAGCCCCTTCTGCCTAGTAAACACAGGGCTCTCACGGGAGCGGGGCATGTTCCCATGGGCCGAATGTATGTGCCGAGCAGATCGGTGTGCTACCCGGACACGACGGTGTTAGCCACCCTCCCGCCCGCGTACTGCCACGGTCAAACAGGCCCCCAGGCCGAGAGCGAGCCTTTTTCAGGACACTCGGAATGAACGTCTGGAGGACGAATTGGGGAAGAAGGGCACAAGTACAACCCTGATTAATGCTACACCGCTGTGCGAATCACCAGGAGTGCCTGTAATCGAGGGCGTGTCCCTGCTCCCCATAGCTACCAGCACTCCCTCCTAAACATTCCACAAATGAACTCTGGTTGGAACAAATGTTTGAAGAGCAAATCTTCTAATACTTCTAAAGCCTTCTTCAAACAGATTACTGCAGAGCTGGACTGCTCTTCTACCATTTCTCCGCCGGGGCATTGCAGAGACACTCTGTGGCCAACTGGTATGGGTTCTGAGACCATGGCCATCTTTTCAATTTGTGTGGCGTTTCAATTGTGCATTCATCCATACGTATACATGGATCTCCATTTGTGAGCGTGTGTTCATCTACAGAGGACATTTCTGATTGCATTAGCAGCAAGTGTGCCATATATTTGGTTAGGAGGGCAACGAGAAGCACACACTCAGCAATCAGAATGTCGACAGCTCATCCAGGCTCCGCCCTGACAGGTCGGGTGGGCAGGCCACTGACACTACCACCCCGGGAATGATGCGTCAATAGGCAGAGTCAATGGGGGACACTGGTTAGCCTCCCACAGTAAACGCATCGACTCACTTGCATTTTCAAGCAGAACAGGGTGTCATTCCATGTTGCTCATCCAGGTGGCGCTCTACCACTCACAGTCGCTACTGCGTGTCCGAGCTGTCCAAGTGGAAGATGAGCAGCCCCCTCACTTACCATCAGGAACCAGAGGGATCTTGTTCAAGTAGAATCTCAGGTTGCGGAACTCACTGGGCTGACGAGGCTCCTTGTAGCTCTGAGGGAAACAGGATACCCCAAGGTCATCTCTACAGCATTATACCGTTCATGAAACTGGTGTTTTCCAAGGAAAAGACAAAGGCTGTGCAGCTAACTGTATGACCAAAGGGTGACTGCATCTGCCTAGCTCATCGATAGAACATCTACGGCAGTTGGGTAACTAGCATCTAGCCAACGATAGCTAGCATTAGCCTTTCAGCAGACAATTTAAAAAAAAAAAAAAAAAAAAAAATCTTTGCTGTTTCAGTAGCTGAAGTATAGCTAGTTAATGCTAAAATTTATCATAGCTCTTCTCACTAACTATAAATAGTTTGTAAACAATAACATAGCAAGTTAGTCAGCTAGAATTGCAGTGTTCTAAACATGCAAACATATACAGTTGTAAACTTCAAAACAGTTACTCTTTTTGTATCCCCACAACAATCCAATTATAGGGCCAGTATGACCAATAATAATCACTTTTGAAATGTTTGTGAAAAATATTCTTATTTTTTATAGTACATACTAGTTGTTTGTCCACTATGCAGTTTCAGTTTTTCTTCTTAGACACTTATTAGTTGTACAACATTCAGTGCAAATTAAATGCTGTGGGCTTGATTTGCTTGAGAGTTCTTCACACGTCTTGTTCCTATTTGAGCTGAACCACAGCCTCACGATTTAGGTGAGGAAACATCACAACCTCTTGTCCTCCACTTGTTGTGGTAGCAACATGATTTAATTTCACTTATTTTCAGACACTTGTTTTTTAATTCAGTCTTTTTCACGTTTAAATTTTCATGTTTGAATTTGAGCAAGTTGTGATAAAAAAAAATTTCCAAGCATTTCAACACATGGCAAAGCACTGAGACCAACAAATGTGCATCAGTCGTAGGAATCCCTGTGCAAGTCAGGATCCAAACACATATCCTCGGTCCTGCCTGTGTTCATCACCGTAGCGATGTCTACATTATCCTTTAAGGAAATGCGTTATAGCCAAACGTGCAGAACTGTGTCAGCTCTTGACAGGATGCACTGCAAGAGTGGAAATTTCCTAAAGGTAAATTACAACCCTAATGGGAAGTAGATCACTCCCCTGCCATACAAGGAAAGGGGGCATACCGGGTAGCTGTGACGGTACTTGTACAGGTCTTTGGCTGCGTAGAAGCTCCTCTTCACTTTAGGGGCAGGTTCCTGTAGGTCAGCGTGCTGAAAAACACGAGTCCGGGGGGTGGAATTAGCAGAGCTGGTAATTATACTCCCATGCATAATCCAGCAGTGCACTCACCAAGCATGTGTGGTGCTTAAAGAGCCAAACTTCGGTGACCAAAGAACCGCAGGAATAAATCCCATACAAAAGGCCTCAGCAAAAGGCTGAGGTTCCTTTTCATAAAATTGTTTACCTGTACTGTTTCTACAACAAGCACGTTTACGGACTATTACACAAAGTCAAAAAAATGCTCCCTGTGTGATTGACACCAACGGAAGAAACGGAATAAGTGGTGCATTTTAATGACACCGAACCATAAAGTCTCCTACCGCAGACTTCTCAGCATTTACTAATTTTATCTCATTCTTCACGCACTACCCCAAACCCACCCCTTACCTCGCCCGGACCCTACACAGCTTATCTTTAAAATCGATACCACAATACCCATTTACACGCTTTGTTTTGTCAGTGGTGTAAAGAATTACGTTCATCCGCCCACAGTATAGTTACGCTTTAATGCGTCCGCGGTAATAAAGTCGCGCTGAAGAAACGCGTGCTATTAAACGTCCATACAAATCAACGCAACCCTGGATTCATTCAACCTAATTGGTTTTAATAGGCACACGTTCCATTCTCATACATATGAAAGTAGGCAGCGACGTGAGAAAAGGGAGTCATTTTACTGACGACTTAAATTTGTTTTAAATGATAATCTACGACAAACTAACGATATCAACCATCAGGCAAGCCACGATTCGCACTGAAACACAGCAGCAGTCGGCCAGATTGAACAAAGCCGTTGGTTTTGGGCGGAAAACGTGCGACTGTTTACGTTGTCCAGAAAGGCGCTGCATATTAACGCCGGGCAGCGGGAAATTACTACCTATACTAAACATCATGCATGCGCACACAGGGAGACCCCCCGTCATCTGTACACGGTCGCTCCAGGGAGACCCCCCGTCATCTGTACACGGTCGCTCCAGGGAGACCCCCCGTCATCTGCACACGGTCGCTCCAGGGAGACCCCCCGTCATCTGCACACGGTCGCTCCGCCGCCTCCTTTGTTCGGCGAAGCCGATACCTGCTCACATGGCCGCGGGGCCGTCGGACTGCCAGCGTGCTGCTCGCTCTCGGAGTCCGTATCCCAGGTCGAGTCGCATTCCTCCACTGTGCTCGGCTCCTTGTACCTCCAGCTGGCCAGCAGATTTCCCATTTAAAGCCCGCACCCCTGCTGGCTTCCTGCCTACGTTTTTAAAACTCCCGGACACCTCATGGCCACCGCGACAGCCGTGGCCTTCAGCCGATCGACCCGCCGTTCGAGGCTGCGAGCAGCTGATTTTCAAGGCGAAACGAAGGGGATTTCCTGACGATGAACACACCCCCCTTCAGCGTAAACGGCGCCCGATCGGTGCAAAGAGCACAGCGTCAACACCGCCGCGCAATTCGTCAATAGCACGGAAAGCTCATTTCACAGCCGATTCTGGTGAGACTGATTTTTACCGTGATCGCGCATGCATGCAGCCTTAGTTCCTTCTGTCTCGGAGAAAGACCAGGATGGTCGCTGTTAGTTCGTGTGATTTTTGCTTTTACATTTTTAACCTACTTTTTAGTGAGCACGTGTATTTCCCGTATATATGGGCTTAATGTCTCGAAGTCCACAACGTGCCAGGGAGTTTACTGAAATGAGCATGCTAGTAATTAGAGTACAGATTCATCAGTTATATTTTTCTCTTACCCCACGTCTAGGGACGTCTGATTTATATAGATATATATTTCTACGCTATTCGTGCGTTTGGTTCAACTGGGGGATACGTCACTTGCTCTGTGCACCAAGGTATGGATTTGGCCTGCATATTTCAGCATTTTCGTGTATAAACTATTTAACTACGAAACAGAAAATTAAGTTACTCTCTACCAAAATAAGAATATAACATAAATCAAAATGACCAGCACATGCCACTGTCCGGAGCTCCTGGCCCCTGTCTCTAAATGGGGCTGTGTCGATTTCTGGTCAGATCAGATGCAGGAAACGGGCTCTAGGCAGAAAGGGATGACCAAATCCAAGCCCTGATGGCATAACATGCGAGCTGCATTTTGTTCCGCTTTAGGTTTTCTGGCTAACGACATAATAGCTGTCACACAACAGAGTCGCAGATCAAGTTACACTAAGCGCTGGATTTGCAGAAGAGCCAGGATTACCTGGTTACCAAGCTTCTATGAAAAATTTAAAATGCATAATTGCATATAGCTTCATATATAGTATTTCGGGTGCTTTTTTGGTTACACCAAAGTCCGCTTTTTAAATTTGCGTCATATTTGATGACAAACCGTCTTACTATGAATGACACTACCGTTGGTGTTCACTGTGAACGAGAAGAGTTCATTTGAGCTTCACCCATAGTGAAAGACTGATGGAAGTTTTAAACTCACATCGGTTCATCTTCAGCTCACTGATCCCTCAATCCACTCCGATCAGACTGCCCAGTGCGATTGTAGTCCTTTAAACGCCGTGTGTTTTTGTATGGTGTTGTACTACATAAATATTTCAACTTCTAAATTGATTTATACGAACGTGTCTGCAAATGTTTGTATAGGAATGGTTTGTAGATTGTACATATTCCTGTGTGAAGCAGCGAATGGAAACTTAAAATAAGACGCACTGAGTCGCAGAGCACAGGGCAAACACAGGTGAAGGGGATACAAATATTACATCGAAGACTTCACGTACACACAGAAGGGTTTACAAGACGGGTTACTCCACTACTACTAACGAATACACACTCAATCTGTACAGTAACGAAAACAATAACACAAGTACACTCAATGTACTAAACCCAGTGCAGCTGGGAGGTCACCCTACAATATTTTGGTTAAATTTGGAGATCCTTTATAAACAAGCACCAGAGTTCAGCTCATTAATGTAGATATTATTATGAGGTGTTTTATTTACGGTAAATATAATAGAAAAATAAATGGGCAAAAGTTCTTCAACTATTTTAAAATGTTGCAAAAATAGCAAGCACGACTGTTGTTAAAGGGAAGCTTCTACTGAGCTCCAAATCCTTTAACTGGGTTTCCATTTCCATTTGTAAATGTTTAAGGTGGTTAAGGTATGATGAATTCGCTGTACATTTATTGGATTTCTCCGATTTTCGGTATTTTTGACTTCGTTTTAAAAATCCATCCATCGATCTATAGCCACCAAAACGTCCTTGATCGCTTATCCAGCACTGGATGGCGGTTGCCTGGAGGCGGAATTACACCCCAGACAGGTTGTCAGTCCCATTGATAATATTCACCTAAATTCCTCTTATGTTTAACAATAATGATTTTGGCACCACTTAATACAAGTCTGTAATAGAGTTTATAATGGAGTTGTCACCTGTCCAAATGTTCCCTTTCATCAGACGAGTGCATTCATGCTTTTACAGAGACTCTCCTTAGTTTATTTTAGGCTTAGAGGAAGATTTGTGAACTTGCCAGTAGCTTATTAAATACTACATGACATATTATTAGTAGTAATAGTACTAGTGGTTGTTGTATGTAATTATGTAATTAGTATGCTTATTCAGCAATTTCTATTGCTTCTATTTATTACATCTGGATATTAACAGGTTAGTTGTAATTTTCAAGGGTACAAAATTACCTTTAAATGAAATAAATAACCTAGACTTATTTATAGTTTGCTGCTCTGTTGAAAGATTATTCCACTATTGCAGCAAATCTTTCTGGCACCCGAGGCAAGGATTTCTATATGAGATTGAAAATGTTGGCGGTAACAATGATCAGCTTCATATTTGCCTCTGTCTCCTATATTATAGCTTTGACGACCAGCCCTGAACCTGCCTGAAACAAACCTATTTTCTTCTGTTTAGACACCATGAAACAGTTTCTGAAATTTGTATCATTTTAAAAGAACTCCATCCTATGTTGGGACAGGCCACAGCAAAGAAAAATACCTCGCCAGGGATATTTTCCCAGTTCATTAAAGCACAATGTAATCAAACCCATTTAAACGAATCAATTCAGATCTAATTAACCTAAAATCCCGTCTCAATCCAATGATTCTTGGCAGAAATGCTGTAGTAAGTTCCACATCAGTTTATACCTAACACTCATTAAGAGCAATGGCCCGTCTGAAAGGAGAGAGCCCCAAAACACACTGGCTAATTCAGACTAAGATCCTGTTGGGTCCTTCATATGACCTGAGTTTCTCCTTCTCTGCCGCCTATTCTGCCAGATGGCTCACTGTAAGAAGCACAGGGCTCAGCAAGCATGTCCCACCCCCCAAGCAGGCAGATGCAGGCCTGGCATTGGCTGGCACAACTGTAGTCTTCCAACATCCACTTATTTACTCTGTTTAGTTCTGTGCCACTTGGGGAATGAGAGAATATCAGGTTTAATACCCAAGACTTTCTTTGCGGTTTCTATTTTTTAATTTTTGTAAAAACTACAGGCAACTTGCTCATTTGCCTTCCAGCAGCTTATTGAAAGGTATTTATGGCGGGATCAAACAGATGTTGTAACTAATCTTAAATGCATGACACATACCATACACAATATTTCTTGTACCACACATAAACTGTATATCGCATGTTTCACATATATAACTCACATATATAACTTGTGCTTTTCAAGCCTAACAGCAGAGGGCAGTAGTGCTTCTTGTCATTTAACTGCCGCTGGTAAACCATTTGTACTTTGTTTATTAAGATAAAGTAACAATGAACAAAATCGATTTCGTTTTTATCCAGCCTTTGAGACTTAGCTTTAAGTATGCCACATGTCGATGGGCAGACATGTAAAGTTACTGGACCTGGGTGCATTACATAGGTTAATAACTACAAAATTATGTCCAGTGCCAACTCCTGATTACATTAATTAGGAATGGCCTAGAGGTACGTCAGCCTGTCCGCCTGACTTTGGGCCTCCGTCTCACCTTCCCCCTGCCAGCAAGCACGTGTCTTCAGGTGTGCTGAGGTCCAGAAGAAGCCTGCTCAAGGTGGTAAGCTGTGTACCGTAAATGTTTATTTCCTCTCTTTCCAGAGCACATTTGGCATCCGTTGTCAATGCTCCCTCAAGCCAAAAACAGAGAACATGTAGAGCCTTTTACAGGGGATTAAACATGGGAGGCAGTGGAGACGTGGCTTCTTATTATATTATAGGGACGTGGGTCTGTGAGGGTGGTGATAAATCAGTGTCCCTTTACAGTATTTCTGCCACTTTTTACTGTGTATTTTGTGCATACTGCATATATGTATATTGTACTTATTGTATGTCTATTGTATTTAATTCTATTTATTGTTCCCTATGTTTTATGTCGCTGAAAGCTGCAGGGAGGAACACAAATAACAATTTCATTGTACTTGTACAAATGACAATAAAGCTTTTTGAATCCTTTTTTGGAACCCAGAGTTGTGGCATCCTGAACAGAGACCTAGGTGCTGCAGACCATTTTGGGACACTGTTTCTCTTGAGAACAGCCTGACCTGTCTGGCTGTGGTCTTTGGCCCTACAGCCAAGTAACAGGGTTTGATCACTCTATCGAGCGAGTCCCCAGTGCTGCTTCTGGCTGTAAACACCTCCATCAGTCAGTACCTCCACTGTACAGAAAGACATTAAGGGAAACAACATCACCAAAATGAGAAATGCCTAAAACAAGGAGACTAATGGAGCCTATAATCTGAGCATGTGTGTCTGTGCAGTGAGGCGGAGGCGGGGGGCTTAGAGTATAGCACAGCCAGCAGTAAAAGCATGCACCCCCTTCCCCCCACAGCGCTAACAGCTCAGCAATCCCAGGACAAGCCAACGCAGATCTACTGCAGGAAGAGGTGAAAACGACGCTGAGATATGAGAGGTAGTGCTCCTCCTGGGATTCGAGACTTGCATTTGAGATAGAAGTTTTATTCCCTGACTGCTCCAGAATGTGTGTAGTTTGGCTGAATCAGTGAAATTGGCTAAGAGTCGGGGTGGAGCGGAGTGGTGTTGTACCATTAGCGGGGTAGCAGTTCCAGCTTCCGGCACTGAGTGCCTGCCACCAGAGCCTTGGTAGCATTTTTCCCGAGGTGTAGCAGAAATTCCCAGGATCTTGTAGATGCCCACATCCCGCTACGGTCACGTGGCCATTTGCCATTGACGTTGCTGTGAGGTGGCACAGTGGGCAGCGCTGTTGCCTGACATCTCAGAGAGCTTGGGGCTCGTGATGTTGATTTTTCGTACAGCTACTCTGATTTCCTCTCTGTCTAAAGATGTGCAGCTGGCATCTCTAAATTACCCCTGGTGTTCGAGTTTGTGTAGTGTATGTACCCTGCAATCTTCCACTATCCTGTCCAGGGTGTACCCCAGCTTGGTGCCTTATGTTGCCTTGGATAGGATTCTGGTCCATCTGCAATCCTATCCAGGATTAACAGCTGGAAGATGGATGGATGGATGGATGGATGGATGGATGTGTCAGTGTCGTACTCAGCTATAGTACAATGCAGCATTGTAACTATAATACTGGTTGCCTTAGATTATACCAAATTTCCAGAAGTGCATTTTTTTTTTTTTTTTGGTCTAGCAATTGCAGCAGTCTTTCTTTCTTCTACCTCTTTAATCACCGGGACATCTGTTCCCCTCATATTTGGCGTGGTGAAGCACAGCCAAGTAAACAAATGTCGAAAAGGATGGAACTAAAAACATCATTATGTCTACATGAGTTCATGACTACAGAGCGTGAACGGGGTGATGTCGGCTGTACGCTCCGCATCCGCACTACGCGGTGAGCTCGGCCCGCACACCCATCGGGCTGTGCTATTTTGCAGCTAATCGCTTCTTAACGCAAGTTTAATGTGTGTAAACTAATCTGCAAATCCATTCCCATCCCCACTAACAAGGTTTTGTGTTTGGAGAGAGGCTCACTTTTGTCATGCAAATGAATTCCTCAGAATTCCTGTCACCCTCACAGAAAACATTGCCAGCAACTCAAGGTTATTTAAACATAAATTCATTTTGCAGCTGGGCTAGAATCGTTTCGAGTGCTTTTCTCAGGCGAAATAAACCACTTGTTCTGTTATCGCGGTGAGAATAATGACGTGATTATGTCAGAAGATTATCTTTTCATCGCTTCATTTTGCCTGGTCCAAAAGCAGGCAGCTCTGTAATGATATGGCTGAGCAAGACTTCACAAAATCTACTGGGGAAAGATATATAATTTTATTCAAGGAGAGAGAGTTATCTACCTTCTGGATTACCCAGAGATCCTAAAAACTCATCTGTCTTGTATCAGATGTGGCTCTGAAATATCTTACAAGCAACAATACCATCAACAAACTGGTACCACTAATAATACCATGTTAACTT
>JAACJT020000052.1:6536266-6555409 GCA_009936485.2 Gymnarchus niloticus
ATTTTACCGGTACCACTGATAACACCATGTTAACTTATTTTACCGGTACCACTGATAATACCATGTTAACTTATTTTACCGGTACCACTGATAACACCATGTTAACTTATTTTACCGGTACCACTGATAACACCATGTTAACTTATTTTACCGGTACCACTGATAATACCATGTTAACTTATTTTCCTTCCTTATAGAGTTGTAGAGGACAAGGCCTAAATAAAAGGTGATAGTTCAGTCTTGATTTCAAAACAACAGACTGTTGCAAAATTTACTATGGAGTGATTTAATTTTGGAGGCAACAGTGTGACAATCGCACTGGATATGCTGTTACCTGTAATAGAAGGATGTTGTTCATTTTGCAAACTCTGCTGGCACAGCACATGGATCACTGGCCTCAGACCACTGGGGTTGCAGGTTTGATTGGCACCTCCAATTCTGTGCTTGTGGTGTTTGCACGTCGTTTTCTGGTGGGTTTCCGCTAAACACCTCAGGTTCCTTCCCTAAGTTCAAAAGGCCAGGGATGTTTAGGTGAATTTGTGTCACAAAACACCCATATTGTGTGTTTGGACATCATGCCTGCTGGGATAAACTACAGGCTCACTACAAGCCAGGAACACATAAGCCAGTAGTTCCCAAACTGGGGGGGGGGAGTGGACATTCAACAGGGTGGGTGTGGTATTATTCTAATGTATGTACATGTTGACGGGTGGCAAAAGGGCGGGGGCGGGGGGGGCTTTAAATTATTTACCCATAAAAGGAAGGACTGACTGGAAAAGTTTGACAATCACTGAGATAGGCAATTATGGAAAACGTTTGGATAAAATAAATACCGTTGTACTACAGCTCTCATGCACTTCAGTCTCTGTGTACACAAGTTGGACGTACAGGTTACATTAGGTTGGCCAGTGAAGTCAGCCACATTGTGAGGAAAACAGAAACCTCATGTGTTGGATGGACACAGTTGCTTCAGAACTGACACTTAATAAAGGGTAGAAAAGGGAAGCCGTCTCTATTCTAATGCTGTTGACAAATTCATTTTGTATTTCCCTTCATTGTTCAAATATAAATTGTTTGCCCTGAAACCTATTGAACTGGCTGTTTTTATTATCGTACAATCAAATTAAGTTATAATTGATTTTTACATGGCAACAATTTCACCGACCGCTTCTCCCGCAAAATGCCTGCATTATTGAAGTGAATCGTAACCTGGAAAGAGCTGTCAGTCATCAATCCTCTCCTCTCCCTGTCGACTATATCTATTATTCTGTTCTCTCCTTACAACTGTGTATTACATCAACTGAAGTAGGCCTGGGGTAATAACACATCGAAATACCTCTCTTGCTTTAGCGCCACTATCATTAAAGATTGATTTTTTCTGGCTGGCCTTTTGTGATTGGCTTTTTTCCTACATTCCCTGCAAGGTTTAAGGCCTACAAAGCGAGCCAGAAAACGTGGTACATCTCTATAACTGTATAACGGGCTGCCATTTTGACAAGAGTAATATTTATGATATTTACAATATTATATAATACAATCTATATTTTCAATTTGAAGTTTGCACTACATGCATGTAGGAAAGACCGTAGTTATGTTCGCTTCGAAAGGTAGAATAAACTCAGGCTGTCGGTTGTTTCGTTAACGTGCGGGATGACGTCACCACGTGCGTGCAGTCAAATTAAAAACACAATACGATGAGCGATTTCATTAGTATTATTTAACAGAGCTCACAAATTCTCACAGCCGGACATCGTTACGTCTCTGCTCCAGGAATTTATTAATGTTATTATTAATATTTTTGTACTTTGAGTGAAAAGTTGATCATTTGTGATTTCTAGAATGTGGTTTTAGGCTTAAAAATTATGATTTTGTTACCACTTGTCCTACTTATGTAATCTCCAATCTATCCAGCCAGACCCACATATACACCAGGACTTTATCGCTACTGGGAACAATAGTTAAATATATACGACATAATTAACACGTAGCTGTATTTAACTATATACAGCGCACTGTGAGCGTACCGTGCAAGACGTGATAATAAACTTCCATTATCTCTAATACCCAACATCATGCTAATTGATCAGCGATTTCCACACGTTAACACAACTACAGCGTTACAGCTTATCGTGATGTGGTTAAGTTCACCGAAGCGTCTGCACCCGCCGTTTATCTGGGTATTATTTTAAAAATTGAGATTTTCTTTCAACTGATTAAAGCAAACAAATATGAACCCCGGTGATAGAAAAACATTTCTGCAAAGCGTGCAAACGCATTAGCACGCGCATAAGATAGCAGGTTCAATGGGCGATGAAGTGATCATTTAAAGTGTTCCATGGGATGCGACGCCGAGCATCGGGACGAGCACGAATTGCCTGCGATGCGCCTTCTCTCCCCCCTTCCTCTACGGAGGCTAGCACTAGTGCAGAAAACGAAGTCTCCCGGGTCTCAGCGGACACTGACGGTTTTCTGAGGCGCTCCCCTCCAGCACCCATCTCACAGGCAGACGCAGTCGCACGCTGGCTGTCATCCACATGTGATAAATACCTGTACGCGTTGCATATGGTTATGCGTTGAGAATCGGCGTACGGCGCATGGCAGAGGGCACACGACGAAGACTCGGATCCTCCAATTACCCGTCGTTCGCATCCGAGGTGCGAAGAAGCATCACTTGGCTCCCCGTCATGAGGAACGAATCCGCGGCGGAGTGCGGTTCGGGTTCACGTTCACGTTCACGTTCAGGCTGGAGACCGCAATCTCAGGCTTCCGATGTCCGCATAACAGGAGAACTTTGGATTCATCCGGGACGGCTCGGGTAGGTCGTTTAAAAATACCAAGTCAGACTATCAACTACAGAAAGACAAGCTACTGTAGACGAGGTACGAAGACACTTCTAGATGTCCAAACTATGCAGAAGAAACAGCGGACCGGAGAGAAAGAATAACACCACCGTATTGCATGTTTTCATTTTCTGTTGAACATCAAAATCATGAAATCCCTGTTCTACAGTCGCTGTTTCATCCTCTTGCCCTGGGCTCTGATTGTTATTATTATGATCGACATGGATACCAAGAGGACATCAGTCCGAAGCACTGCCCACTTCTACCTCTCCCGACTAGGGAGCGCGCGAAGGCAGGAGCGGACAGCTCGGACAGCGAGAAACGCCACGAGTCTGCCGGTCATCTACGCGATAACACCCACGTACAGCAGAGCCGTGCAAAAAGCGGAGCTTACGCGCCTGGCCAACACTTTCGCCCAGGTTCCCAGTTTCCACTGGGTGGTGGTGGAGGACGCCCGCTCCCGCACGGAGCTCGTGTCGCGCTTCCTCGGCCGCTCCGGACTCTCCTACACGCACCTGCACGTGCCGACGCCGCGCAGGTACAAGCGGAGCGGGATGGCGCGCGCCACCGAGCAGAGGAACGCCGCCCTGGGCTGGCTGCGCCTGCACCGCTCCCCCAGAGACCCCGGCGTGGTCTTCTTCGCAGACGACGACAATACTTACAGCCTGGAGCTCTTCGATGAGGTAAAGCTCTCGCGGCGCAAGTTGTTGCCGTGTAGATTGGTGCCGTCGAGCGTCGTACCATCAGCTGCGTTCATTGAAACGCGGTTCTCCGGTGTATTCGTGACTGAGTAGAAATGGGGAATGTCTTATTTGGTTTCCATCAAAAAAGTGGAAAATGCAGTGGGACTGGGGACTGGCAGAGAGGGTTAGCTCGAAAAATCCAAAACCCATAGCTGTGAAAAGAGCCGGCCGAAACTTCTTGGTTATTCGGTGTATGTAGGACAGATGACCAGTGCTATGAGATTTAAAAAAAAAAAAAAAAAAAGAGAGAAAACCATTTTAATTAACGCCAAGTTGCTAACAAAACGACACGACCGTCGATGTGACGCTGGTCTTAAAAACTGTTGTTTTACCCCTGATTAAATGACATAATCTTAGCATCTTTGTGCGGTAAAGGTTGTGTGAAAGAGCATCTCTGTGGATGAAGACGCCCGCCGAGGTGCCCTGCCGTGCCGGGGAAGGTAACTGTGGGCAATAGGAGTGCGCAGCGCTGAATCACTCATGGAGAATTGGGCAGATTTAGTCAGCGTATTAATACTTGGTATATTATATTTATGGTGTATTGAATTGTTCTAAATTAATTGTAACTATAGATTGGCGATTTGTTGAATCCTGCCAGCGGGGACCTGTACCAGCTGCTCTCCTCAAGCTTGATGAAGGACCTGATGGGATTCCGATTTTGACATTCCTGTCAGTAGTTGTAACACGTGTCGGTTGTGTTTGGTGAGGACTAGCCCAGCTAAATAATTTAACGTTTAATTATTCCAACTTCATTAAAAGTTAAAAAATAAATAAGTTATTGGCATATTTTGGGCGAAGGACCAGCTTGTAGCGGTTTGTGGGTTAAGCATTCTCCAAAAGACTCTGACTCATCTCATTTTAGTTAGTGGTTTGGACAAAATCCATCCATAGGGAGTATCTCTCTCACACACACACACACACACACACACACACACAATGCAATATGCAGCGTAAAATCAGACTGCTGACCATACATCGTTTACATCTTAATGCACTTAAGGCTATTCCTTCCAGAGATGAAGGTGTCAGGCAGCACGTTCTTTATGGAATAGTACGATTTGCCCGTTCAGCCCAGTTAAGAAATACACGCAGGGAAATGCTGTCCTCCTCCGTGGACAAGACAAATGAGCTCTTCGAGAGACGCTTGCTAGTTCTGCATGCTGTCACGGCGTCCGCAGAAATTAAACCACGCACGATTCAGCTCCCCGCAGTCAGCAGCGGTTCATTTGCATGGACACGTGAACACATGCTTAAGAGCATACCGTATCGTGTGGCTGAACGCCATATGTGGAATCGGCATCCCTCAATTCATCACGTCAGACAGAAGTCTGTCGAATGTAGTGGAGCACGCTAAAGAGAAACGGTTTACAAAAATAGATTGGCGTTCTCCAAACAATTTCGAGCTGAGGTCTTGAAAGGGGTCAGATATAGACGGGCTGGTAGGCTGTATCACTGTTAAAGTGTAAATTCCCTCATCAGCTCAGTCCAACAGTGTATACTGGAGGAAGCAGAATGGTCTTTAGTAGACATCCCACTCAGGTACCTCTCATTAACATACAAACACACACAAGCTATTCCAGGTCTGCATGGAAAAATAGAAGTATTTTAGTATAAAAGAGTATAGAAGATAGGGCAGCAGAAAGAGCAAGTAATTCCCATCACTGTTCAGCGCTCACCAGGCCTGCTCTGCCTTAACCTCCTCGACAATGTCGTCTTTGTCCGCTCAGCCCATCAGTGACAGATGCATCACTGGGAGGACCCTCAGGATAGGATCTCTCTGCTGACATTAGATGACACATGCCGCAGCATCACAGCGGCAGTGCTTGTGTGCCTCTCCCCTACACGCTCCTGGAATCCGATTCTTTACAACCGTTCCAACCTTCACCTGTATAACAGACAGCACGATGAATCGATGACAACAAAAGAGCTTAAGCAGAATTAATTTTGGGAGATTAGTTTTTAAAGTGCGAACCAAGTGTAGAGAATGTCACCCTTTATTCCTGTGTCTTTCTGTACGTATAATTATAATCTTTGTGGTTCAAGATGAAAGGATGACTCAAATTTATTTATGGACAGTGTCTAAATATAGAGTTCATATGCAGGATTGTTTATTGTTTTGCTCTGGTTTTTTAAAAAGGAGAACGACAAGTCGAATCCTAAACATTGCGACAGAGCTAAGGCCAGAAGTGATCTGAGCAAGTTTAACACAAGAAATGCAGAATTCAGAAACAATTTCCTGTAGTTGCAACGGTTTGGAAATTTTTGCATTAAAATGTATCTCATGCATTTATTCAAAATATGATAGTCGCTCCTTTACAATATGGGGATTTGACCTATGAAATACATTCTTTCAGCAAATTGAATTTTGTTAGCCACAATATAGCAGAAGCCTTCTGATATTCGGGTGAGACATGATTATTTGATAGAATTATATGTTGTGTTCTCGGATGCGGCTGAAATATACTACACACCCATTTTTACAGCCCTCGGTTTCACCAAATAAATTCGAGTCAGTTGCTTAGACTCTTCTTGGGTTATAAATCTGCTACTTTTAAGGAATGTTTCCAGCTACTTAACCACAGCGTTGGCTGAACACCCAACGGAGTTTATGTATGACAATGGACTAACATCCATCTTTTTTAAAATGTGAAATTAAAAAAACTTATTCCTTCTCTTGGCAGATGCGATCAACCAGACGGGTCTCCGTGTGGCCGGTGGGGCTGGTGGGTGGCCGGCGATATGAGCGCCCCCTGGTGGAGAAGGGCAGGGTGGTGGGCTGGTACACAGGCTGGAGGGCTGACCGGCCCTTCGCAATCGACATGGCAGGTACTTCCTCTTTTTAATTTCTAGCAAAAGTGCCACGGGACACAGATCTGAACTCTACCAACCTTGCTGCCGCAAGTGAAACCGCCCCCTTGCTTAGAAGTCAGGCAAAAAGGAAGGGTTTCTTCATCTTCCCTACCTTCTGAGAGAGCACAGAGGCATCCAGCGTTCCCCCAGACTCCATCAATCTTGCTTCTGTGCGCTCACGGACGACACACCGCCTGTGTCATTGCTGACGTCGGCCACGGCAAATTATGCAGCAGGATTTTTGCAGCCTGACAGGAAATCACAGCCTGTGACGGCTTAACGAAGCGACTTGCAGGCGGGGGCTCCAGATGGGACTTCTCTGTTGCAGACAGCCGCTGTGGGTGCCGACCAACTTGCTACTGCAGCCCTTTCACATAGCCGTGCGGCCACCGTGTGCCCTTGAAGGACACGTTTACATTTAAGCTGGTGAATGATTAGGTCTGGGGAGGGGCATGGTGGCTCAGTGATTAGCACTGTTGCCTCACACCTCCAGGGTTGGGGGTGTGAATCCTGCCTCTGCTCTGTCTGTGGAGTTTGCGTGTTCTCCCAGTGCTTCACAGGTTTCCTCTGGGTACTCTGGTTTCCTCCTGCAGGGCCCCCTCCCCCATGACCCTGTATAGGATTACGCAGTTAGGAAAATGGATGGATGATTAGGCACTGTGCAAGTCCCTCCGTAGGGACTATAGATTCTAGCGATTCTGAAACGCCTCTTAAAGGCAACGCAATTAAACAGTAGTCGTACACAGCAGGTTCAAACAGGCATGTTGTCATGAAGGTGTGGCTTCTGCTCCCAGTGCACAGGCTGGGTGAAAAATCACAGTTCTGAAGCTCGTCACCATCTGTTAGTGGTGAGAAATGGTGTTATTGAATCTGAGTCACTTCAGGTCATAGAGGACTGCCGAGTATGAGGCTTCGCAGTGAGAATGTTTCCAACAGGCGCGCACACACAGTTTGCTGTACCTTGCCTGAAGCAAAAGCGATTGTCTACAGATGGAGGTGGTTTAGCGTTCTCATTAAACGGCCATCTCCCAAGCCCTCCGGTGCGTTCCTCGGGCTAGACAGCAGCACATCATACGTCTCCTTTCTCTGTGGCTTGGAGCTGCAGTCTTTTGCTCTTGACCTTAAAAAGAAAGTCTATACCACAGCCAGGCTGGGCTGTTACTTTCTCTAGAGGCTAACCTCACGTTCATAACACTCACCCCTCCTGTCAAAACAGCGCCACCACCGTGGCATCATAGTCAGCATTAATCGGTGGAATCAGAGTGATCACTTTGGCCGGTTCATGAAATGCAAGCCTTGCCTCCGACCAGCAAACAGCATTAGATATTTATGACTGACCGGGTAGGTGAACATACCTTCGGGGCTTCCTCTGGCATTTGAGGTATCGACGCTTTGCCGAGGCCAGACATGTGACCTTATTTAATATGAACCCTGGGGAACAAAGTGGTGACTGAATCCTGTTGAAGCTAGAACATACATCTAAAGAGCACTGTTTTATATCCACTGGTTGTACAGCTCCTGAGAGCTTTTTTTGGTCTTTAAAATGGTCAGACCACTTGAGGCTTGGAGACATTACCCAGAAGCATCTTAGGATTATATAGACCATCAGATTGGAGGTGGGGTGGTGAATGATGCTGTCTAATGTACAATTATGGTCCACCGTGTGTTATGGTGACTGAGAAGCACAGTTAAAACGACATCAGTAAAAGGCCTGTGTCCACGGTAATGAGGTTCACTGCAATAATGTTCTTTCCAGGCTTTGCCGTGAACCTCCGGGTGGTGCTGGCCAACCCGCGGGCCCTCTTCAAACGCAGGGGGTCCCAGCCCGGCATGCAGGAGTCCGACTTCCTCAAGCAGATCACCAAAGTGGAGGAGCTGGAGCCCAAGGCGCAAAACTGTACCCGGGTCAGTTGTTACGCTACCCGCACATCTGTTTCTCTATCGATCAAATCACAGTCAGGTGAAACATGTTGGCACCAAGGTAATGTGAACGCCGCTAAGGGAACCCACACAGACAGACAGACAGACACTCCCCGGCCTGCTGTTCAGAGACCCCCGGCAGGCCCGTCCCCAGCCCATGCCGCAGAAACAGCTCTCGTTAAGCTCGTCAGCCTGTGCACGGCTGAGCCGGACTGATGGGTGGCTGGGGGCAGGTTTGTTTACGGTTACTCCGTGGTGGCTCCCGCTCATTAACGTCAGTCTGTCGGCACACGGCATGCCAGCAGCCAGCTGCTGTGGCGGCAGGATGGTGATGGACTGCACTCCCCCGGCCACGGGAAGCTTGCAAACCCACCCCCCGGAATGGTTTTTTATATTTTTGCTATATCTGTGGAGGCTAGATTAAGCATCAACAATGCACAATATTCCCAAAGTACATAAGGTGGTCCATAGATTAAACATTCGGGAAACTCCGTGCATGACCAAGCACAAGTAAGATTGTGCCACTCGAACAGGACCCGCGATGGACTTGAAAAGGTCACCCCATGCTGTCTCAGCCCATCTTTAGGCTACGTGTGCCATGTTAGACTAGCCGTAACGATAACAGGCACCAGTGAGGCAGATGGAGGATCTTTCATGATTTACCACAAATCTCTAGAAAACCGCAAGCCTAAATTTGAGCCAAGTTGGTAATAATCAGAACATTACTACTCAAGGGTCTGAGCATCAAGAAGCCTTAAAGCACCCATTTTAAACACTGGATGCATTTATAAGTGTTCATAGACGCTGCCACGTTCCATCAGATGGACTGGCAGGCTGTGGTTGGCAGTCAACAAGGCTTAGGACCGGCCTCAGCCAGCCCATAGCTAAGCTGAGTGTCTGGCTGTGCTGGTGGACTGTGAAAGGTTGAGGTGTATGGCCAACACCTCCAGCTCTCCAGGTTGTCATACTCACGTCGCAAGCCCTGGGTCCCCTAGGTAGCGATGGTACAGCTGAGCCTTCAACAGCCATATTCTGAACAAACCAGTCAATGCTGCCACTCACTGAGACTTCAGATCCGGTGGTGGGTGGTAGTTCAGGATACATAAACCAACAATAGGTTTTGAAGCCTCATTTGTCCCCTCACTAGCCTTGGGCTTATGTTCAGGCGTCAATATTGCCTGATGATGAATCTGCTGCCAAGGCCTTACGAACTCAGCTCGAATGACTGCAGGGGCCTGACTCACTCTCTCTCCCTCCCAGGTCCTGGTGTGGCACACACGCACAGAAAAAGTCAACCTCGGTAATGAGCCCAAGCACAGGCAGGACCCCATCCTGATCGAGGTGTAGCGGAGTACCGGACCCCCCCCCCCCCCGGAAGCCACCTACAGACTGTGCTCCGGTACCCAACCCTCCTCCTAAGCCTGCTCTCCCATCGCCTGACCACAGGAGGCACTCTCTGGACCTGCAGCAGCACTGTAGACTATCCCATAGTCACTTCCATCCTGTGGTGCATCTTCCTTTTCCCCCCTTTTACAGCCAGAAGACGCAGCACCAGCAGGAACACAGAGCTACTCTACAGATTGGGTGTTGCTGTGCTTTGAGAAACACCGGGCCTGCGGGGAGCTGACAAACACTTTAACAGGACCTCATTGGGGAAATCAGATGGACCCAAAAAAGTCACACTAAAAGGAATCTTTAGAAGCAATGAACACACCACAAATCATGGCTATTCACTGTTTAATGCACGGAAATAACATTGTATCTGACCTAGGCACCAGAGAATGTAAACACAATGTCGGGAACAAACCTGGAGGACAAGGCGTGAGCTCAGCAGCACCCCCTGCCAGAGGGTCCGCGTGGGCTCGGTTGCATGTCAGTTCCCGCTTCCCCCCCCCCACCCCCGAACCCCACGCGCCGACACCCGCTCGTCCAGGTTCGTCGACCGTTGGGCTAGCTGAGCTTTCTCTGTGACGTGCACAATAAACATCACGGTTAAGATGGATGGCTCTCTCTTGGCTGCCGTGAGGAAGGAAGCGATGGGAGCATGACCTCCATCTGTGGGCGTGTACAGTATATTGGCTCACACCTCGTCTGGACCAGGCCCGGAATTACACACACACACGGAGGGCTCTCACCACCATGATCGCCATATCTCTGCTATTTAAATACTAGGACTCACTATTGATTTGGTAATGATATATTAGACACTTGTATAATTGGTCCAGCAGCTTCAGTCGCTGATATGCATCTTGTCTTTTTGATTTTAAAACCAAAAAAAAAAAAAAAATGCAAAATAAAAACGAAAACACAGGAAATTAAAACAAAAGCAGCCGGTCCATTCAACAGCCCATCGTGGGCCCCGATCCGGGCAGGTGAGAGGACATCCTCTGTGGGTGGATGGATGGATGGATGGATGGAAGGAAAGAGAAGAAGAAACTACATGTCAGTACTGAGAGAAAGAAAGAGAAAAGGGGAGAAGCTCATTTCCAGAGCTGGGTGCTCAGGGTCTGGCCAGAGGGTGGTCCCACCCAGCCTCCTACAGGGGCTCCAGGCTGACCAAAGGCCACCGCTCCAGCCGGGCCATTCAAGGTCATGCCTGATATCTGCTGGTTCACCTGAGAGAAGGTGAGAGAGAGAGAGAGAACATGTCAGAGCCTTTATGAGGCGGGGGTACTGCCTCTCCCAGAATATATGACCAGAATCACTTCTAGCTTGTAGGGATGGACGGACACACACAGCAGCTAAGGTATTCCCCACCCTTCTGGCCAAGTTCAGCCAGGCCAGTAACACCTGCACAGAATCAGTACTGCAGACAGTCATTTAATAAAAATAAAAAAAAAAAAATCGTGAAACAGAGGGCGCTATGCTAATTAGCCATGAGGTCACAGGCGCTAACCTATGCCTGGGGAGGGGGCGCTTGTGGTGGTAACAGGGGCAAATGCCATGCTGCGGCTGTTTCACGCTGCAGTGCTGGCATGGCGAGACGCTTTAATTAAAAGCAGATATGAGATCCCTTCGATTGATTTATGGTGTGTAATTAACCTCCTGGATATGGGGGGGGCACTCTGCCAGCAGTTAACACAGCAGATCCACTGGGAGACCTGTTTTTCAGTGACACCTAGTGGGGTATTAACCTCCAGACTCTCTGCTACTTCTTTCGAGAAGGGGGTTTACTGAACAGTGCCGAGGCACCAGAGGTATGGGCATGTTGTATTGACTAACCAGTCAAAATTACCGATGACTTGGTGACGAACCACGTGAAGAGCAGGGTGGTCCTACCTGGCCGAGGGTCCACTGAGGCTGCTGGCTGGGCTGCATGGCGTACATGCTCTGGGGGGGCACCACACCGGCCGGCACCGGCACCCCCTGAGGTGCTATCATGCCCGGAGCCAGGCCCATCACTCCGGTCTGCCCGGTGCCCAAGTACCCGTTGGTCATCGTCATGCCGACCATGATGCCTGTGTTCTGCCCCATCATGGTGGTAGGGGGTACGGCGGTGCCCATAGCCGGGAAGCCCTGGAAGCCGGCGGGAGGCTGGCTAGGGAACTGCATCTGGGCGGGGCTCACGAACATGGCCGCTGTACGGGGGATGAGAGCCAAACCTGACATTACATCACGGTAGATGTCGTTCGAAACTGCCTCAGGTCCACATACCTCATTCATGTGCTAAACAGTTAGGGTGACCCTCAATACAGGTACAGCATCTCACCCGTTTAATCAGTTCTACCCGCAAAATGACACGCACACGTCAAAGTGTCCCAAATAACCAGGAGGCTGCGGAAGCTTTAAACAGATGCGTGGATCTGGATGCCGGGACCCCCAGGACACACCAGTGTCTTGGCGGGGTCAGAGGAGGACTGCTCAAAGAGGTGCAAGGAGGTGGGGGTTGTGGGGGAGAGGCAGCTGCATCCCACTCAGCTTGCAAAGAGCACTGGGACACACAGGCCATGAATAATTGATGTTCCCATTTATAAAGAGGGCTCAAAGCTGAAAGCCCTCATCACACCCTGCAGCACAGTCACTAAACCTCCACACTCCCCAACAATCACATTTTTATACGTTTCTTTCACACTGACATCTGTTTGGCCAGCACAACGGCCTTTAGTGACACGGCCGGCCCCAGTACGGGTCGGACCTACCGGGGGCGGGCGGCTGGGCCATGCTACTGCTGCTGTACAGGGACAGGATAGAGTCCTTGGAGAGAGGCTTCTTGGTCGACTCGTCCACCCGGCTACTGGCCTCGCTAAACAGATCAAGGTCAGCTGGCTGGGCTGAGCTTCCAGTGCCTGTGGCAGCCATGGCTTGGGCAGCACAGGAGCTGACCTGTGAGGGGCGATATAGAGAGACCTGGTCAGACATGCAGAAACAGTCTGATCTTTAAGATCATGTGCAAAAAAACATTAACGTTCAAAAACGTGACCGTGCCCTTTGCAGATCACAGTATGCATAGAGACCCGTGCGTCTGTGCATCTCCTGCTACAGTGTAACTGTAGGAAAGCCGAAAGGATGCGGCTCCTGCGCTCATCAAAGAATGGCTCAGTCTGACGACTGAGTCCAAGGTCCCCCTAGCTCAGAAGGGGGCGCGGCCAGGATCAGAGGCCTCCATCAACACTGCTGCCCTGGAACGCACCAACAGACAGATGCACTACAGTACCTCCCCTGTCCTCCGCTGACCCAGCAAAGTGGCACCCAACCCCAGGAAGATGTGGGGTGCCCCAGTGCTGATAGCCCAGACAAGAACACAGCAAAAAACACTAATACAAAGAAAGTCACCAAGGGCAGCTCACAGTGAAGAAGGAAGACTACAGCAGCAGCTCTGAGTTGGGCAGGGCCTGCAGCAGTCACATGACTGAGGCATACCTCTTAAGGATTCAGAGAGGGCGGCAAAAGCAAATAAATTATCGATAAGCAAAAGGTGAAGACAGACTCCATTATTCAGGATTTAAAGTTTAGTCTCAGATCACTGTTCCTACTTTTTAAAATTGTAAGACTGACCAGAAAATATAGCTTTAAAAAAATTGGCTCCATTGAACTCCTTGGTTTACTTTCCCTTCCAACCAATACATGACCATCATGGCCTCCTCCCACACACACACACACACACACACACACACCCAGAACTCGAGACAGTGACCTTGTGTTATCTATTTAAAGCATGATCCGCTCCACGCCAGAAATCACACCAAGAACAGATGCAACGACAAAGATTTTACAAAGGTGGAACCCAACCTAAGACAGTCAGTCATTCTTCACCTCTATTTTACATAAAGGGTGTGTAATTGACTGTAAAGTTATCACAGTCTAAGAGTGTATAAGGGACCACATTACCTCTCCCATAAATTTACCGACATCAATAAAGCTGTATGTATATGGTCAATATGGTTACAGACCTAATTTAGCACATATGAACTGCATGCTAACAGCCGTTAGCAACGTGTTAGTTAACATGGTACTTCCGAGTGCCGGAGACAGAAAAGAGGGTTGGTTATGGGGTCAGTGTGCCACATGGGTGTTGATCCAAGTCCCACTCAGGGTCTGTTTACGAGACGGAGCACAGGCCTAAATTTCACGCGGTTGTATAAAGCGGTCAAACGTGGTTTTACTGGGCCGATGTTTCAGCAGTATGGTGGCAGCGTAATGCTACCAAACGACGCCGGGACGATGCCGTCACGGCACTGCGTGGGCAGGGATGCGCACAATGTCGCACGCACCTGAGGTAGCCAAAAATTTCAGCAACAGCGGGCCTCTCGGCGTTTTTTAATTAATTTTTTTTTTTTTTAAAAAACACAGTCAAAGCCAGCAGCCACCCGGCCAGCCGAGCAGAAATACAGAACAGAAATGGGAAGACCGCAGCAATTATAATTCTGCTGAAATGAGGTTTGGAAAAGTAGGCCAGGAGAGGGGGCACCTCCTCATCAGCACCCAAGGACCCTCACAGGGGAAGGGGGGTTTGCACAGCAGCCTTACCGATTATTTACTCGGTTTTCAGAACCTGGATGGCTTTCCTGAGCTCTATTCTCTCTCTCAAAACAAATGCACACTCATCTAAGCCAGAGGGGAAGGAAGGCTCCGTCCCCAGCAACCAACCGCCCCTTTCCAACGCAAGCTAACGTGGGCCAGGACTGTTCTCCACACAGCCTTGAATCTCGCGGCAAGTGTACATATTTACCTGGCAAAGCAATTAAACAATCGAGCAGGGCCTTTAGCCGTCTGCTGGCGAACGGGAAAGCAAGAGAGGGGCGCTGTATTTGTTTGAGGGGTGGATTCTTTCTCATAGAGGCGGTCTGTGCTGAGGTCAGTGCCTCCACAAGTGAGGGAGGTGCTCACCTGGGAGGGCTGCGTGTGGGAGGCAGGGAGCGGGTTAGACACCATGGGTCCGAAGATGTCCAGGTCGTCGTTGGCG
Organism: Gymnarchus niloticus; assembly: GCA_009936485.2. NCBI lineage: Eukaryota > Metazoa > Chordata > Actinopteri > Osteoglossiformes > Gymnarchidae > Gymnarchus > Gymnarchus niloticus. The sequence continues at coordinate 6,551,023 of JAACJT020000052.1, forward strand.
GTGATATTCCCTCCATCGCTAGCACTCACTGACGGGGCATCTAAACGGGTGAGCGAGTGAAGGAAAGAGAGGGTGGAAGAGGGTGAGCGATTGGGAGAGCCAATCCAAAACTGCCAAACAAACCCCGCAACACCAGCCTGGCAGCCATGTTATGCTTATAGTTATTTTTTGGGTTTGTTCTGTTCCTTTTTGCAGGCGGCGGCACAGAGGGTCAGTGGGTAGCACTGGGGTGGAGGCCTTGTATCCCATTTCTGGTCTGAACGAGTGCAGTCGCATGTCCTCGCTGTGTCACAGCTAGGCTAAGTATGTGCGTAACCTGTGATGGTCTGGCATCCTGTCCAGGGGGGGACCCAGTCTTCAGCTGGGAAGATCTATGATCTGTACACAGGTCTGGTAAGGTATGAAGAGGAGGCAAACTGAAATACGGCTGTTAGCTGGGGGCCAGTGGCACAGAAGAGGAACACAGATTTATTCTCTCTTGCCAGCATGCTTCTGGAAGGCTACCAGCTTCACAGGCTCCACCAACAGGCAAACGCAACCTCGGCCAATGAACCTATTTGCATTGAGAGGAGAGCTGCAAGAATGAAATTGGAAGCGAAGTGGGGGGAGGGCAGAGGCTGGATAAATTAACGTCGTCACTACACACAGCCCTAGAATAGCTATCCTGGTTCCCATGGCAATGAGCTGGGCAGGGCAGCCATTTCCTCAGCTAGGCTCGTCCCATGTTATTAGGGATGGCCACTTAAGGAGCTTACTTAGGACAGAGGTACGATAATCAGCAAGACACGTCGCTTGACCTGCATCCTGGGGGCTGGATGGTGGAAGCAATGGGTGTGGCCAATAAACAGGTAGCCATGGTCAGGACCCCAAGCCTGCCTCCTTCCAGCGACAGGAGGACCGCGCTCGTCCGTGGTCCCAGACGCCCGACTCACCAAGGCCCAGCAGGTCCACCATTGGCTCGGTGCTCTTCACGGGACTCAGCCGAGACTCCTGCTGCTCTTCTTCCCTCTTCGGGGGCTGAAAGTAAACGGAGCAGCGGCCATTAGGGGGGGCGGGACACAGACAGGCCCCACCCCTCCAGCAGCAGAGATGGACGCCAAGGCCGAACTGTCAGACTCTGTCAAGATGGCGTGAAGGTGGAGGAGAAAATGGTCATTCGACGTCCCCCCCAACTTGACGCACTGAAGATCAACAAAGGCGTGTCATCTATTGCTAGCTGCCTCTCCCCTTCACAGACACCTACCTACCAAACCCAGCTCAGCTCATTGGTTGCCCCCCACCCCCACCATATCACTGTCGCTCCCAGCTCTCCATCAATGGGTGTGAAATTGCTCCAAATGCGAGCCGTTCCTCCGGGGCCCCTTTCCATCAAGGTTATGCCTAATTCATGAACGCTCCCCTTTGATGGAGGGGACAATTTGATTTGAGTCCCATTCCACCCAAGAGCAGAAGCGCCAGCCCGGTAATGGGGGCAGTCTGGGGCTCCGGGGACATGCTCAGTGCCCCCCCTCCACCCCCAGACGGTACGTCACCTGTCGTATCCCGCGGGAGAGGTTACTGGATGACACACAGGATGGATAAAAGACGTAAAAACAGGCAGCTGTGCCGAGCGCGACTGTCTACCCCGTGGGCCAGCCCACTCACAACCTGGCTCGTCCGGCTGTTGCCGCTCTCCAAACCCAACAGCAAAGACCAAATCGAGAACAAGAGTGGGCAGAACATAGGGACGGGCTAACTCGGCTCAACAGCGACTCGGAACTGGCGGGGACCCCCTGGCTCCGTACTACACGTCCCCACCCGTGTGAGAGAGCCAAGTGACATTACAGCGCCTACTACTGGAGACGTGCAGCGGTGGTTAATAGGGGAGATTTAAAATGACCATATGTATATTTTGATTGGTTTTTAACAAGCCTTCCCTGTTATGGAGAGGGGTGAAGTTACAGGCAGAGGTGACATCACATCTCCTCCCATATTGAATAATAATACGGCTTTTAGGTCAAGTATCAGGGCAAAGGCTCCGACACATACCATGTGGCAGCTTGAGCTACAGCGCACATGAATATGCGGAGACCTACTGGCACAAATCTTCTTGTGTGCGCGCCAACTATTACTCCCCCTTGTGGCCATGCATGTATGGTACAGCTACTAGGACATCTGTCCATCCAGGGGGACGGGCACAGACTTTTATTCACAGTCTGTGATGCACGAGGCCATGTGTCTTTACCTTCCCACCTCATTTTTTTTATTTTTGTAAGCTGAGAAATGATGCATTCACTTCCTTATTACAAGCCCCATAGCAATATAAGTCTTACACCTGACAGGATGCCATTGAAACGCAACATAAATCTTGCCTACATCTCCAAGCGGAAAAACCGCAAGATGGCTCTGGCACAAGAAAGGTTTCTATTCTGTAGTCCTGAACAGTTGCACTGTAAAGCCAAGTCTGCATCACAAACGATCAATGTCCTCAGAGTCCAGATAAATGGTTGAGGGTGGCACACGTCAGTGCTCATGGAGTTCGGCAGCAGTGAGGGTGGTATGAGGAATGATGACCTATAGAGCAGGGCCTCTGAAGCTAACAATGTGGCCTGGAGACCCCAAGGTTGCGGGTTCGAGTCCATGTGTGGAGTTTGCACGTTTCCTCAGCGCTTGTGCGGGTATCCGCCCTCGCTCCAGATACTTGAGATCGGGTCATCCGGCGTCTTGAAATTACCCTGGACGGGATGCCAGGGCTACGCTCACTCGCACGATGGGTATCTCTTGCTTATGTGATGGAAAAGAAACCACTTCCTGTTCTCGTGACCTGTTGCGCAACGGTTTGGAATGTTTAAGGTCAGGTATAGGCCAAGGCCTGAGTGTTTTAGAGCTAATGTGTTGCAGGGGCCGGGTGGGAGGAGATAGGTTCCCATCCTGATAACCTGGAAAATAGTTAAGCAGCAAACTGCATAGCAAGAAGGGCGGGCTCCATTGTTTGTTGTAGTGCACGTAAGAAGCAGGGGCCAAGGTGGAATTTTAAACTAACCAATAAGAAACAAGTATTTGATGCCGTAGAACTCGTCAGCCATACTACAAAGGGATATGCAATAACGACATGCCTTAGAGAGAACGGTGCGGAGCTGTTAGGCTTGGCAACGTTGTCTCTCCAAGCGCTTGTGTGTACTACCTCAATAAACCTGAAGTATATAACCAGCAACATAGTCTCTGAGTCCTCATATAGAATTTCTACCACACTTCCCACCTGCACTCTCTGGGGCAGGTTGCAGAGTCACCACAACTCACCCCCTGGTTAAAGACGAGTGGAGTATTCCCTGCTGGTTGAATATAGGTAAACCTAACCTTGTCTGCAGTGCTGGTCCTCACAGTTCAGAATAGCTTTCCGTCCTGCATTAACACAACGAAGCAGGCGACATCCAGCATGGGTGCTAACAGTCAGATGACGGTAGAAAAAAAATCCCCCAAACACTGCTTTCCAGAAAATTCTATCACTACACTGGCCTTCATAACAGACAAAGCCAGCCATCAGTTTGGCACCGAGAGCCAGTAGATGGCAGATTGAGTCTCCTGCTGTTTTCCACTCAATGAAGCATAAAGCAACTGGATACATTCAAGTCCACTGTCCGGCTGCGCAGAACTCTCCTGAGGTGCCGGTAATCACGGCTGCTCTGTATGCGTGTTCAATCCTGGCAGGGTAGCCCTGCCTGACCCAGAAGACTTGAATATCTCAGCATTACGTATACAGTGCACCTTGGGGAAGCAGGAAACCAAGGACACACACACACACACACACACACACAACCGGACTATGAGGCGTGTCTTCCTCCATTCTTATTTAGCCGGGTGTGGCTGCTGTCCAAACGTCAATGCTGATATGGAGATGACTGACACCCACACACAGCAGAGAACACGAGCCACGATGCTGCGATCCCAGAGCCTGCCACGATAGCACAGCTGTCAAAGAGCCTGCGTCACCCCCGAGAGAGACGGCCTCACCGTATGAGAGAGGGGCTGCCTCTACATAGCCACTTTTGTAAATACTGATCATCCAGCCCATGAGGAATCTCCAGACTCTTATGTGTGGGGGGAGGACATGCACAACTGAAGGGGGCAAAGCATAACAAAGGGTAAAGTGAGGAGGACATTTTTTTAGCAAAGCTCCCTCCCAAGAAGTAGGAGGCCACCCACCATCACCCTGCACCCCCTCCTTCTATAACATCAGTCTCAGAGATAGATGCTGACCCAACTGAAACTCCTACATTACCCACACAGCAAGGCTGCAGGAGGATTGTCGGGGAGGGTAGGGTGGGGGGGGTGGGGAGTTTACTACTTGACTTGCCTTTCTTCTCTCCACCCCCTGCCACCTCCTCCTGTCATGCTCAAGGTCACAGAG